>JABXWE010014991.1:0-19269 GCA_014611495.1 Limonius californicus | reverse complement strand
TTTTGCACATGCCGTAAGAGAATATCTAAATGAACAATTTGCTGGTAGATGGATTGGTAGGGGACAAGAAGCACCCATTTAATGGCCACCGCGGTCTCCAGATTTAAATCCTTGACTTCTTCATATGGGGAGCGTTAAAAACAAAAGTATATGAGGTACAAATTAATAATGCTGAACAACTGTGGGACAGAATCCAAAATGGTGTAAACACACTACGAGAAAACGACGATGTTTTAAGAATGGTGCATTTCAATTTTTTACGTCGTGTTGACCTCTGCAACAATGAAGGTGGAGGTCACATTGAATATTTGTTGTAAAAAAGTTATATTTTTGTGTCTACGGCCAACTAAATTTTGTAATACAATTAAACCTGCAATAATAATATCGGTTATCAGTGTTTGAGTAAACATTTTTTTTCTTCGAAACTATACGAATTACGGAGTTATTACAAGAGTCAAAAAATGAAGCTAATGAATAAGTCTTCACCTTAAAAAAAACATAGAATCGTATCATCATCCTTAAAAAAATTCTGCACAAATTTATCAGGGGGCGGGGGTGGTTTTAACCCTTCTTCAATTTTCTTTGGGTTTCTTTCGTTACTGAAAGTAGTGGCTTCCTTTGAAGTGCCCAGGTACCAAATTTCATTAAAATTGGTTCACACGTTTCTGAACAGCATACAAAAATGTGATTTTTTAAGTAAACTTTGAACTCCTCTCGCGGGCAAACGGTACATTTTGGTAAAAGACAAAGTTGGGTCCAATCGCTTCTTTTGATCTCTAGAATACGTGGTAGCTCTATATCCCAGGGGTTTTGGGACACACTGTATAATCAAGGTCGATTAATATCTTTATTTTGTCAAATAATGACTTGCGCTCTGCTTTATAAAAGTAATAACTTTTGACAAAATAATCTAATCGCTCAGAAAAAAATATATGCCGATAATCTAAGGACAAAGCAAGATCATCAATAGCTAGGAGAAATGTCACGTAAAAACAATCTTATCAGCTTGTGCAATTTAAATTTATCAGAAATTTGCATAATAAAAGACAACTTCCAGCTTCAATTTGAAATGGATTTCGAAACAATTGGCGTTTCCGTCCTGCGCCTTAACTGTCTGTAGGTGTTTTGTGTATTGTTTCCGGCAAATGTTCCGTCTACGTGTCCAAAATTACTTATTTTCTAGAGATTATTTATGTTGTTTGAAGCTGTTGTTTTGCCGCGGTTTCTAAATCAAGGAAGTTTTGCATCCTAATTAAGTGGAAATTTATGGTAGTTACCTTACCGAGAAAATTTCATTTTTTGTTGCAGACGAGCAAACAGGAAACGCTTTTAGCTGCAATGCAGCGTCAAAATGGTAAATTTGTATGGGGCTTAACGCGATGGTTATTGTTATAGATATATAAACAAGTTCAAATATATTTCTTTATTTTATCAATGACTTGCGCTCTGCTTTGTAAACGTAATAAATTTTGGCAAAATAATTTTCTCGCTCAGAAAAAAATACATCATCAACATCTGGGAGAAATGTTACGTAAAAAAATCAGCTTACGCAATTAACATTTATCAGAAATTTGCGTAACGAAACGTAACTTTCCGCTAATTAATTTTTGGATTTAATTTTTAGTTTAAAATTTATTTTTAATAAACAATAATCGGAGTTACATGAATTACAATTTAGAGATTTTAATGTAAAGAAGCCAAAAGCGTAACTAACTATATTCTATTATGCAGAAGCGCATCTGCACTTCTTATCTTTTGCTTATGCTACATAATATTTTAGGAAGCGAGGTAAAAGACATTTTATCTAGTTTACTAAGGTTACATAATTATTCTTCCCTTGTTAAAAATGGAAAATACAGGAAAAAATACATTTTTCACTTATTTTTATGGAACAAATTTAAATTTGGTGATTTGTTTTTCATACATTTGGCAATAAATCATATTTTTGCATACAAAACAATTACAATAACAGTTATTTAAATTAATACGATAGTAAATACCAAATTGCCGGCCTCGGTGGTCTAGTGGTTAGCGCGTTTGCCTTTAGATCCGAGGAACACGGGTTCAAACCTGGCTGAGGTCGGCGAGATTTTTCTAGCGGGGAAAAATCTGAAAATGCGCCTTCTGTCGGATAAGAAGTAAAGCCGTAGGTCCCGTGCCACTACGATGTGTGACACGTTAAAAATCACTATTGGCGTTGGAATTACCCCAGATAGGCAAAATTCTTAGTTAGGGTGTACAATGGGCCAAATGTGGCCTAAGTGCATAGAGATGCTTGGAAAACCGCGTCCTAGATCTCGCTCTTTCAAAGCAAGCAAGCAAATACCAAATTGCTTACATGCACATAATTGTTATGATCGGTATGTTTAAAATCATTTGGCAAATCTATCAATTCCTTTTTAAGCGGTTGTACATCATGTAAATCAATATTTTCTAAATGCAATTTAGGAAATTTGACAACATTGTTTACTGATTGACTGTAAGTTACATTTATCATTGGTAATCGAATTATTTTAAATATAGATTTTGAATATTGGTTTTAGTATTTTATTGTCGATTTGTATTTCACAATTAGCAAGTAGTTGAACTACACAAGTACCTAATAATGGTAATTTTCTATGATCATGATTACAATTTATTTTTCCTTTCAACTGGTGAGTTATTACAATGATCTATGGATCATGATATATTTTCTGAATTTTATTATTTTCTAATACAAACATTTTTGGTTTACATATATTAACATTTGAAAATGATATTAACTGCGATTCACAGAGAGAATTTACAAAATTCATTTGTTCTTGGATTTTGCATATAAAGTTATCTTTACGTAATTGTTTACAACGTACATCAGTAGTAATGTAGATAGATTCCGAAAGTAACAACAATTTATGCTGTGGTAAAATGGCTTGGTATTTATTTTCATTGATCTGCATTGGCAATGGGTATAAGTGATAATAATCGTACTTCGTTGTAGCTGTTAATGGTACTTAACAGGTGTAATTAATTCATCTAAATGTCTTATCTTTTTCATATTATTTTTATCTACAAGAGTAGCTATTTTGTTTTCACTAATGGACAAGATAGTATAGGGTCCTTCGTATCTATTGTTAACTTTGTTTCTTACATAAGTTTTTATCAATACTTGATCATTTATCTCGAATATTATTTTGTCGATTTGGTCCCTTCTTATTTCTCTTCGTGATAAGAGTTTCTTTGTTGTTTTGAAGATTTTCTTGCAAGGTTTTATAAAATGATGTTAATTTCATTCGGTCAAAAGGGCCTTTTATGGCTGTGTGTCCGTATATTACTTCAAATGGGGTAAATTTTGTAGCAGAGTGTATCGTGTTGTTATAACCGATAATATTTCATTGTTTCTTTGGGTGAATCTGTTGGATGGTTTATTTTTAAAATTCTATAATTTTCTATCAATGTAGAATGGGTACTTTCAGTCATGCCATTAGATTGATGATTTAGGGGTGTAGTAATATGTACCTACATTGATTTTAATATTTCTTCAATATTTCTTTAATTGATTCGATGTCTAATTCTGAACCTCCGTCCATTGTTATTTGGGTAGGTGCTCCATATTGTGATATAAAAGTAATTAGATTTTCTCCTACTTCTGTGCTGTTTTTAGTCGTTAAATAATAAGCTTGGCAGAACAGTGAAAATACGTCAATTATTGTTAAAAACGCGTTTCGTTCTATTTTAAATAGATCGATATGTAGATGTTCAAATGGTAGATTTGGTGTACTGGTTATATGTTTAAAGATTCTTTGTGCGGATGTTTCACATATTTTGCGTTTCTACAGGTCATACATGAATTGATGAAATTTGTAACAGTATCTTCTAAATTTTCTCAATAATATAAACGTTTAATTGCGCTACAAGTAGTTTGAATACCTCTGTGATTGGTTTTGCCTTCGTGGTAATTAATTATAATTTCTTTTTGATCTTCTTTGTTAATAACATGCATATGTCGTTTCGTACATTTACAGTAATAGTTTCTAGATGGTGTGCAATATTCTTTGATAAACGCTAGTATCTTGATGTTAAAATTTCTGTCTCCAATGTAAACAGTTGTTATCTCATTTTTTCTTTTCTTTTCCTTTTTTACTTTAAATATTTTTTCATGAATAATTTTGAAATTATTTGGTGTCTTTTAGAATCGAATGCATCTTCACAAATGGTATACTGCTGGTGGATTGTTGCTGTGTGTGTGTTGTATCTGTAGAATTTATTTCGGGATCTATTAAATTAGGTTCTACCAGTGTGTTTTCAGGTTCTTGATTGATAGGTGTTTCATTAATTTCTTCATTCTCTGCGTTGGTTAATATATCGTTTATTACATCTTCCATGTTGGTGTCAAAATTTACTATCATAGACTGTGTGTTAATTAACTTGTATGGATGTTGGTATTTCCAAATATTCATTCGTCATTCATCTTTACAAGATATTCGGTTCTTGTGGGTACAAAGAGTTGATTATTTACAGGGTAATTAATCTCTTCCATTGACTATATAATTTTATGTGTGTTTGTGAAGTTTCTAAGAAATTGTTTTTAAAATTTACGTTTACTTTTAATTTTTTCAATAAGTCTATTCCCATTAGTCCACCATATTTGTCGTCGAAATTAAATAAGTGGAATTTCTAATTTAGGTTGACTTTGAAAATTGAAGTTAATTTGATAGTTAGTTTCATGATGCATTGAAGTTTGATGTGCCGTTCGAATTTGAAATGGTTCTTGTTCTATTAGTTCTGGAAAATATTTATAAGCTATCTCTGGTTTGATAAGAGTTCTTGATGCTATGGTATAGATTAAAAAAATTGATTTGAGTTGCGGAATGTAGATACATGGTAGTGTTGAATTTTGTCGATTTATTTCTGTTAGTTCCGGTAGTGTTTGATAATCGTCGCATATGTTTTCATATGATTGTATATAATTGGCTACGTATTGTTCTTCTTCACATTCTTCATTTTCATTATATGAAATGGGGTCATCTTTAGGTTCTTCCTGATAATCTAATTCTTCAGAAATAAAATTTTATGGTTGGTTGGATTGCTGTATGTAGGGTGTATTTCCTTGCATTATTGATCGTTGAAAATTGGATGTACAGTTTGTATACCTATTACGTGAAGGTTGTGTAGTTCTTCTTGTTGCTGTTGATGTGTCCATAGGCGCAAGACGCGGTTATCCACGATTTTGGGGTGCGAATACATTTCTTTAAATATTGGATTCTTATATTGGAAAATGTGTGGATCCGCTATTGTTGGAAAAAATGTGTCTTGAATTCTTGATTGTTGTCCAGAATTTTGGTAACTAGATTGCCATGAATTATTTCCATTCATTGCGCCTCTGTTAACGCGTATTCTAGGTGTTGTTAATATTTTCTGCATTAGTGCCATGGGTTTCTTTTGAAAAGTTTGTTCCGATCTTCGTGTGTAAAGAACATTTTCTTCTTCTATGGCATACTTGATTGTATCATCTAATGTAGCTGGTCTCATACTTCGTAAAAAGCTTCCTAAAGGTTCTCTAAGTCCACTAAGGTATACTTTTAACGTTAAATCGTCGTATTGAGTCTTCTTTACCATTCGTACAGCTTCATTTGCTTCGTTTAATTGTAAATTTGAATATAAAAGGCATTTCGTTTGTTGGCAAATTTCGTAATATTCTTGAGTTGTTTTTTTTTGTTTTAATAACATTAAATCTCTTAGGAGTGACCTTTCAGACCTTTGATCGGCAAATGATCTTTGTAGAATGTTTTTGAGGTCGTCCCATTCCAGGTGGCAATTTCTCTTCCACTGGTTACTGTAATAAAATGGTCCGTGTGCACTCAATGCTGGTTGGATGAAGACTGCTCTATTGTCTACAATGCATGTACATTGGGTTGCATACTACATATACTACAGTTACTAAAAGTAAAAGTAAAAGCTCGGCCTGTTAATTTGGTTGATAAAACAAATTTTTGTAAAATTTGATCTTGAGCTGCTGGTGCTACATTGGTAAGATATTGGTCAATTATATCTTCCGCTGATCGGACGTATTCCGAAAGTTTGTGGGGGGTGCCGTCGAAAAGTCAGGTACAATTTTTAGATATTCTAAGTGTAACGTTTGAGCCATGATTATTTCTGGATTTCTTTCCTCTTCTTCCGGTTCAGGTACAAATTTTAATTTTGAAATAAACGGAGTAATTCGTTTTCTTGCATAAAATTTAAATATAGTTTTTTAATTAATTTAAGCTAATGGGTCAGTGATTTTTAATTTTATATAAGGGTTCCTTTTGCAATTGTTGTAAAGTGTATTACTAGGCTAAACTGCAATTGCGGACTCCTGTTGTTCGTAGCTTAGTAATAATTTACTTCAATTGAGGCTAATATTAAATTATTATTAAGGAATTTTAAATATTACGTTTTGCTTAAAGATTGCAACCTAATTCTAATTTGTTTTATCTTGTGCGGCAAAGCAAATTGTTAGCGCTGTCATTTTCATTGTTGTCTTAAACTAACCCTGGCTTTGGCGATGTTTGTCCTCGACCTAGGGGTTTGCTTGAACCGTCGGCGATGTGTGTCTTCTGGTTTGCGCTGGAGGGTTGACGATGCTTGTTGCGCCTCTTGCAGATACTCGAATAGCCACCCCCTTTGGTTGAATCTCGGCGATGTTTGTCCTGGTGCAACTACTAGTGCGGTTTCTTCTTGTAGTTGTGGCTTCTTGGATGGTGGTAGGTCCTTGGTTCTTTATAATTATTAATAATAATTTATATTTAATAAACAAGTATCGGAATTACATGAATTACAATATACAGATCTTAATGTAAAGAAGCCGAAAGCGTAACTAACTACCTATAATCTATTATGCAGAAGCGCATCTGCACTTCTTATGTTTTGCTTATGCTACATAATATTCTAGGAAGCGAGGTAAAAGGCATTTTATCTAGTTTACTAAGGTTGTATAATTTGCTTCAATTTGAAATGGATTTCGAAACAATTAGCGTTTCCGTCGTGCGCTGTAACGGTCTGTAGGTGTTTTGTGTATTATTTCGGGCAAATGTTTCGTTCATGTGTCGAGGTAGAGATGGATTTTATTAATTTTATGTAAGTTCAGCGTGTTGGTTTTAACCTGGCATAACTATAATCTTATAACCTAGCAATGGAGTGAATAATGGTTTCCTCTACTGATTGTTTTGTTCATGGATTTTGTAATTATATTTCCCGCCAAAACTGGGTATTTTTAACATGCCCTTGCTAACTATTATATACGTAGATAACTTCACCATGAAGTGGATTATGATTTTATGGTCTCATAATTTTTATATTCTTAAAAAGATTATATTTGTAACTTAAATTACTGATGAAATGTGATAATCTAACTATTCCAAAAATTGACAATTATAGAATGTGGATACAACATATAGGTACTATTTATAAATGTGTTTTAAAGTCCTTGAGGGTTGAAAGTATAAAGTTGATTATAGGAATGTATTAAAGCTTTATAAACATATTTTCAAAACTAAGTAATACTTTTTAATATGTTAACAAAGAGCATATAATTATATGCCCTTTAATGCAATGGCAAAGAGATATTGGGAAATTTATCTACGCGAGTTTTGTAACCCAAGTAATTGTTTGTCGAAGGTTGTGTTTAACTTGGCAACAACGCGAGTTAATTTGAAAGAACGAATTCTAGAATAACGGTTCTGTTCTGAGATAATCGAATTCCCTGAGCTAGGTGTAACTGCAAAACCCTCTGCCAGAGGGTTAAGACCTGGCCGCCTAGCGGGTTTTTTTACGCTTATACGGTAATACTACACAGCGTCAAGTCTCTTTGATGTAATGATATGTAATAATATTAGATTTATATTTCTGGAATACCAATAATTTATTGTAGCATGCAGTAATAAAATTTGCAAAAAATTACAACTTGTAAAAAGGAAAATAATTACATTTCATTATTTTATACTGTATTTAATGCTTGTTTCAAATCCTCCACTAAATCTTCCGCATCTTCCAATCCCACTGATAATCGTACAAGGTTGTCGGTGATTTGCAAGACCCTTCTTTGTTCTTCTGGTACAGATGCATGGGTCATCACCGATCTGCAAATGAGTATTCCATTAGCTTAGTTATATTCTACTACTTGCTTGTAAGGAATGACTTACGGCAGCTCCACTAAACTCTCAAACCCTCCCAAGCTTTCACCAAGAATAAATACTTTCAAAGCACTTAAAAACTTTTTAGTTTCCTGCAGATTTCCTTTTAAATAAAATGAAACCATACCACTGTGACCTGAAGTTTGTTTTTTGAATAATTCATGTTGTGGATGGGAAGGTAGGCCTAAATAAAAAATAGATTTAGAAGTATGCTTTAAATATATAATAAAACACTTTATTGGGACTTTAACGATATTATAAGTATGCTTTAGTTATTAAACACGAAATTTACCTGGATGCATTACTTTTACAACTTTGGGATGGCTTTCCAGAAATTTTGCTACGACCAATCCGTTGTGGTTGTGCTGCCGCATGCGTATTGCCAAAGTTTTCAAGCTACGGATAACCTGGGAGCAATCGAATGGCGAAGGAACAATACCCATTGCTACAAATTCAAGTTTTAAGGTAATATAGCCAACGTGAGCTAGAAGTTAATTTACCATTCTGCAGAAAACGCAACTTGTCGTGTAATTCTTTATTGTTAAGCAAAATTGCCCCCATTATAATATCAGAATGTCCATTCATGTACTTGGTGAGTGAATGTACGACTAAATCGGCACCTAATTCTAGAGGCCTTTGTAAATAAGGCGTCAGGAAGGTATTGTCCACTGCAAGGAGGATATTGTGCTTGCGTGCAACTTCAGCCACGGCTTTGATGTCTAAGACCTTTAGAAGGGGGTTTGTGGGAGTTTCCATCCATATTAACTAAAAATAAAGATATTATTATTAAGTATATTAAATCATAAACAGTGTTTAGAAAGTAGTATAGAAAAAAATATCTAAATTGTTGTTGAATGTGTGTGTGCGCAATTCTTTCTCAAATTACAGGTTTATCCTGTGAAAGAAAGAAAAACAAAAAAAATCGGTTAGTATTTCTGAGTCAACTAAGGGCAGAATTTTGTACAAAATTTTGTGTTCAACAATGACAACAGAGCAGAGAGGTGTTTTACTAACTGTTTACGCCGCCGCACCGACGCTAACCTTACCCACACTTAATATAACAAACACCTAAATCGTACGTAAAAACACAGAAAATTAATACAATACAAGACGACAGCAAATTAACAAGAATCGTGGTTACATAAACAACAATAAACAATTATTATGAAAGCTCGATGGAATCTACATTATTCACAGTATTTTGACAGTTTTTATAATAGATGTCGAGGTAATTTTGACTTATTTGCGTACGCTCACAGACAGAATTTCTCAAAAAATTCCAGTTCGTGTCGTACGTGTTTTCTCAAATTTTGTGAATACATTTTGTGTAGAAAATTCTGTGTCGTGTCTCTAGCCTAAGGCAAGAAATAGTTAACATTTTAGAGCAGTTTTAATTTATGCTTTAAATTCTAGCACATTAATTGAATTTGTCAATCATAAATTCTGCTTAGAAAATAATTAAATATATTTATGTTCTCTCGCATTAAAGTAAGTCCCATGTTGTCATTCTAAAGTTTTTTTTTTTATTACATGGTATTGCTTGCTTGCTTGCTTTGAAAGAGCGAGATCTAGGACGCGGTTTTCTATGGTATTAGTACAACACAAATACTTTAATATATTAAAGTATTTGTACAATCTATTTTCATGGAACATTAAGTAATTGGTGTGACAGAAATTATGACATGTATTCAGCAGTTCTTGGATGGGTGACCCGAAGCTTGCGTCTACGCGGCGCCTCTCTCCCACGAGGATTGATCACTATGGGAGAGTAGATCAACAACCCTCCTTATGGGGGAGGCCCTTGCCCAACAATGGGATGTTGCGGGCTAATAATAATAAAAAATAATTGAGCATTGTCCAATTCATTTTTAGTTTTGGTTATGCGCTCCACCTACTATTTATACATTGCACTATCCAAATAAATATTTTTAACATATAATTAATAAGAAACATAATAAGACACTACTTTACATGTTTAATTGGCGACTCTGTCAGGTAAGTCTATAGAATTGATTCTTTTCAATCGTGACAATAAACTGTTATCCAGGAGGTTGATGGCTAGAGTATTTGGGTGGTTCTCCAGTTTCATTAAAATATTTTGTGCTGTTGGATTGAATTTTTAAAGTAAATCATATTTTAATCCACAAAAAATATAACACTTTGTACTTTTACAAATTACGGCATTTGCGTAACGGCATAGTTATTTTTTACTGCAGGCCAAATTATTACAGTTGTACCACGTGTGTTTTTGTTTCTTATTATAACATAATGTATAATTACTTCCTGCTCATAAAGTTTATTCGGTATCTTTTCTAGTTTTTTTTCTTGTATGTAATTGATGTGCTTTCAAGGATAGAAATTAATTGTTGTGCAACAAGACGGTTATTAACCTCACCTTGCTATTTAGCAAGCAAATACTAGCTTTAATCAGTATTACAACAAAAGTAACCCTAACTATTGCCTAAACATTTGACCTTGTATTTTACTGTCTTAATAGTGATAAGCTATTAGTAAAAATTATGACTGTCAAAAATAAATCATTTGCAAGATCATAAAAAAGTAAAATTTTCATTATTAAAATCAAAACATCCCAATTAAAATACTAATGGATTGTGTTGAGATAAGTGTATATTTGAAATCGGCCTTAAAAACAGTGTATGGTATCATACGTAATTCAATAAATTAGTGTACATATTTTTTAATTAATAATATTGTGTTTTGCTTGACGAAAAATCACTAACAAACGACGTCCTGCATGAAATGTTATTTAGTTGCGATATTGAATGCAACAGATACCTCTATCAATTGCTTTCAAGGGTTATTTAATACAATTGTAGATAAAAATTGTTTTTCAACTCATATATCTGAACATTGAAATGCATTCATTTTGAAATTTTAGTTATCTAAGGCAATAATTAATTATCTACCTTGAAAAGAAAATGAAAACTACCAGAACAGTTTTATTTCATTACAACAAAAGATTATAGTAATTTTTCCATCACATTGCAGCGTTTTTTTCACTACATTACCAGACAACGTTTATTTTGTAGTATGATGGTAACTTTCATCCAAAAAGTTATCTAGAACATACAGTGTATGGAGAGAACCACTGCAAAGTCTACCTACCTTCGTATTTGGCTTGATTGCTTTCTCAATGTTGCTTAAATCAGTAACATCAACAAACGAAGTTGTAATACCCAAAGGAGGAGCAACTTTGCTAAACAATCTGTTGATTCCCCCGTAAACGTCGTCACCGCAGATTATATGGTCTCCCGATTGAAAGGCACCTAGCAGGGCGGTGGTGGCGCCAAGCCCTGAAGCAAAGCAAAGTCCATATTTGGCGCCCTCCAGCTTTGCAATGCATTCTTCCAGAACATCTCTTGTTGGATTTCCTGATCGCGCGTACTCGTATTTCTGGCAACAAATAAAAATTCTAAAATGTAACCGAGGGAATAAAACTTGAAGTTACTTTTGGATTTCCTGGGTTGTGTTGCTTAAATGTTGTGGACGTAACAATGGGCGGTACCACACTTAGGGAATCCCATTGCTCCGGATCCTGACCGGCGTGGATTGCAGTTGTAGCAAAACCCTTGGGGAAAGGTAAATAGCCGTTGTTTTCTCCCATTGTTGTTTAGATGTCGATTGTAGCTGAAAATAATAGTCAATAAATTGACTGTGGTTCTGGTGATGGCAACTCTGATAACATGCGAATTTGATATATATCACTTCAAAATGTTATATAAACAATTAAACAATGCTGAAGAGGCAATGTTTAGATAATTGTAATCTGGTATCATATTAATTTTTTTGATAAGGAATTAATTACTACAATAATGCAGATACAAGGTCTTCTATAAAAAAAATCAATTTTAGATTGTCTTGACAAAGTCTGGCACATTGGTCTTTTACATAAAATCAAAAGCGTTTTTCCTAGTCCGTATTACCATCTGCTAAGATCATACATGTCAGAACGATACTTTCAAATAAAATACAACTCCAGTTACTCCAACTACCAACAAGTACTAACAGGAGTGCCTCAAGGGAGCGTGTTGGGACCGTTGCTCTTCTTGATTTATACCTCGGATTTACCAACAACAAACAATACTATTATAGCAACATTTCCGGACGATACTGCCTTGCTGTCAGTAGACATTCATTCAGTGATTGCATCACAAAACCTACAGAATCACCTGGATCTATTACAGAACTGGATTGATAAATGGAAAATTAAGATAAACGAGATAAAATCAATAAAGTTACTTTCACTACAAAACGCATAGTATGTCCGCCAGTTTTCCTGAACAATACTCAAATACCAGTAAAAAATGAAGTGAAATACTTAGGGTTATATCTACACCAAAAATTGACTTGGCAGAAACATGTCAAAACGAAATGCCAGCAAATTAACATAAAATTCAGAGAGATGTCATGGTTAATAGGACGAAGATCCAAATTATCAATAGACAATAAACTATTGTTGTACAAATGTATCCTTAAGCCCATATGGACTTATGGAATACAATTATGGGGATGTACAAAACCTTCAAACCAAAAAATAATTCAAAGGATTCAGTCTAAGATCATACGTTCCATTGCGAACGCACCATGGTACGTGTCGAATCTTACTCTACACAATGACCTGAGCATTCCATTTGTCACCGAGGAAATCGAGAGACTTACGACACAATACTTCCAACGAATTGAAGGACACGAGAATGACCTGGTATCAGAAATAATAATTCCCTAGAGGTAGAGAGGAGACTCAGAAGACAGTGGCTTGCAGACATAAGGCAAGAGATGCAAGAAGTGAATTAGTTAAACATAACCTAATAGTGGTATTCCAGAGAATGGTCAATGGACGATTACTCTACTCATCTTATATTCTTGTATATAATTTACTTATTACTCTACATTTAGGAGTAGATTGTAAATATGCAGTTAAATAAATAAAAAAAAAAAGATTGTCTTGGTAACACAAAACATCTGGAAATAATTTACATAATACGTGGTAGTTTGTTCGTAACAATCACAATTAAGGAACTCCCTCTTGTCCTGATTCAAGCAGGATTTTGGATATTAACAAAACTTGTAAAAACAGCAGCATGGATGTGAAGATTCATTAAAAAGATGTAGCAATGCAGATTGGAAATTTAATACTAATCGACCAGTTGAATTTATACATCGAAGAATAAGAGATACAGAATTTTACAACTTATTTTAAAGGTAATAGTGATAGGAGAAATACGTGGAGGCCGAATATGAATAGCTTGGCTAAGGAACTTGCGGCAATGGTTCAATGTGTCCTTTGTAGAATTATTTAGGAAACAGACAAAATACAAATTGCATTGATGATAGCTAACATCCCGAACGAATAAAGCACAGGAAGAATAAGAAACAAGTTTACCAGAGCATTAATTCATTATCATCATGGGCCATGGATTTTAAATCTCACACAAGCAGTAAAAACTGTTTATGCAAATTGTATGAAATGCAAGAACAGAAAGGCGCTCCCACAACCTCCAATAATGGGACATTTACCATCTTGTAGACTGGAATGACATTTACAGCAACCGGCGTTGATTACTTGGGAGCTTTGGAAGTTAAGGTAAGGAGAAGTAGAGAAAAGCGGTATGGTATTCCATCCATCTAGAGCTTGCTCAAAATTTATCTACCAATGGCTTCATATATGTATTTCGACAGTTTGGGTATAGAAGAGGATATCCTGAAAAATTATTTTCAGATAACGAACTGATTTTCGAGGAGCAGAAAATGAACTGAAGGAGACAATGAAAAATTTAGATTAAGATGAAATTTTGAAAGAATGCGCTTTAAAAACCACGAAGTGGCATTTTAGCCCTGCCCTGACTCTGACTGAATGAGGTTTTAAAAGAAAGTCATCGGGAAGAATAATTCTGAGAACACTATTAACTGAAGAAGTCATCTCTTCGAGTTTAGTTGCGTTGTCGTAGGATTGAGTGATCCTGACGTTTCGTTAACCGTAGCAAGTAGTATTATCAAAACAGTACCCTTTGATAATGCTAGCTGCAACGGTTAGCGAAAACGTCAGCATTAATCAATCCTACGACGACGACGCGGCCTAACCCCGAAGAGATAACTTCATTAGACACAAACCGCGGAAGACTGAAACTTTACACTATCAACTGAAATTGAAAACATAATAAACAGTAGGTCATTGACCCATATATCATTAGATATAGGATATGGAAGCACTCGCTCCAAATCATTTTTTAATTGGGCCGTATAACGGGTAATGAAAAGCATCAGCCACTCAAACTAATAATTGAAGGTAAAATCCAGCGTAGTGTTGGCAGACGGACCATCTCAGGCTACGAAATCTGGGAGAATGGTTCGATAAGTCATCAATTGAGCTATTTGCGTGCTTGTGCATCTAAAGTTGTAATAGCCAATATGATCGCCAACCTTCGAAAATAAGAGAAGGCCAACGAAGAAGAAGAATAGGGCCATCCTATGCAAGGGCAGTATGAGCAAAATCTGTTGATAGCGATTTACTTTTCTTACTTAATAAATGGAGACCTTACAACGTCTAATACTTACCGACACTTGGTCAGTGAAATAAATGGCATAAGAAAGTAGGTATAACAAGTCCAAATTCGTCATACAGTGGATCCCAAATAATACGAAAATAACGTGGCCAAAGGGAGAAATATAATATATTGGCTACAGGTTTTCGTATTGGAACTTTTCTATATTTTCAATAAGTGATATACTAAACAATCCTGACTTGCTTCCGAGTGGGTTCTTCAAAAAAGTATGCGAGGACAGAAAAGACTTAGCATGGAGGTTCGGATAAGCGTTACAAGATTTAAAATATAAGGATGATACGTGCTTAATTACAGAAACATGTAACACACGCAAGAAAACTCAACGATCTCAAAAGAAAACCGCAGAAATAAGATTGAGGATAATACTGGAAAAACTAAAATCATACAAATAAATACGTACAATAGAGAGCAGATCCAACTGGATGGAAAACCTATCGAAAATGTACACGAATTCGTATATCTGGGTAGCGCATTAAATGCTGGTGGAGGACCTCAAAAAGATATTAGAAGAAGAATAAGTACTGCACAAAACGCGTTGAGGAAAGTATGGAACTCCAAAGAAATCCCTGCCTAGCGAGTCCTGGGTAATGAACAAAAAAGAAATAAATTCGACACAAGTGTTAATACATGTTTGAGAAGGATAATGGGGATATATTGGCCCAATAAAGTTTCCAACGAAAAATTATGGCAATGTACAAATCAGGAACTTATCGCAACAGGAATAAGCAGACGAAAATGGGGATGGATAGGCCACATGTTACGCAAACCTAACACTCACTTTACAAAACAGGCACTGGACTCAAGGCGGATACAGGGGGGGGGGGTAATTACCCCGGGGAGTTCTGCTTTATTTACGTATTTAAATAAAATAAATAATTTTTGTATATTCCTATTTTTGCGAAACAAAATATATACAGCAGACGCTCTATAACGTAAACACCCGATAATGGAAACATCGCGCTAATGTAAACACACAATTTTTTACTATATGATCAAATAGAACGCCCGATAACGTAAACAACCTGTACAGCGCGATAATGTAAACACTTCTTTTTTTATTGTTTTTATGATGTACATACGTGACTCTCAGCAAATTATTTGTAACCTTCGTATTAAAGTTAGAAGTACAGTAACTGACGAGCAACCTATAGAAGTTTTTAACCAAGCTTTGGATTGGGCTGAAAGAAAAGAAGTATCAAACACGAATGTTTTAGTTCTCTGTAAATTACGTGCAAAGGCATTGGAAGACATTGCTAAGCGAAAATTTACGCAGACTAAAATAGCAACTTATTTTTCCTCTCATTAAAAATATGTATTACTTCTCGCTGTCAGAATAAGTTTTGTTTTTTATTGTTATTAAACGTCTTTTAATAATTTGCTGGTTAATAAAATCACGCTCGCTAATGTAAACATTTCGATAATGTGGACACACTCGGTTTGAATTTGTTCACGTTATCGAGCCTCTGCTGTATTATTAAATTTCACTAAATATAATTATTTGAATCCCCGCCACTGACTGGATTATAACATAAAGAAAAATTAATCCTGCACTAAATAGACATCATGTATATGGAATGGTACAAAAAAATTGGTAACGTATTAAAGGAATATTTACACGCTAAAAGTCAACTATTATCCAAAATTATATTCATGACTTGACCTCAAGTTGTAAGTTATCAAAATACACAATACACAGTGTGTCCTAAATTTAAAAATCGGCATCCTTGGGATACTTTGATAGGAGTAAAGCACTGAAATGGGTTATGTGTCTTAAGAGTACATAGAAAATTATTGGTAATTGTAAAAACTACAAACTATACACTATTCACGATTGATTTGCCATCCAGTAGGCTGTGTTTTTTTTTCTTAAGTTGCCTTTCTTAAATATTATTTGATTGATTTCTAGCAATGTCAAAATGAAATTGCCGTGTTGCCAGCTCTAGAGTCCCCTACGATTTTAAAATAATCTAGTAAGTCGAAATTCAGGGCAAAATTACTAAGAAAAAACTTTGGGAGTTAATTAAACCTTTTACAGCAGACGGAAATAAAAGATACGTAACTGACGAGATTTTGAAAAAGCGCAACTGTGAGCATTGTGAAAAACTTATTTCGGAAGACTGGACAAAACATATGGGAAATTTATAGTTTGAAAGTATTCCTCCTTTCAATATTTCAATTGGGGAATCTGATTCAGAATCGGAGGGTGCCGATGATTCAGATACTTCTAGTGATAACATGAAGGTGGAATAGGGTAGGGGATATTCTTTTGACATCTAAATTGTAAATGAGTGTTTTACAGTTTTTATCTCGCCCGAGAAAAACACTGACATCAGTGGAATACGAATTTGGGTATCTTAGCACCAGAGGCAAACAGTCAACCACTGGACTACCATAATATCAATTTGAAACATGAGCGGCATAGATGTTAATTCTTCTCAATTTGCTGCAAGACCTGGAATATGCTCTGTATACATGCGATTTGAGTTCAGAATTCTCGTGAAAAAAGAACAGCAATATGTATTTGGTATGTGTTACGACAACATTTAAATTATAGTTATTATTTTATTTATAATGAAATCATTATTATATCTACGTATTATAAACCAATATTGAGCAGCAATAGGCGGACGTTAAATGAACAAACAAGCTCCACTGGCAACATTGCCTGCTTTCAAAAAACATAACCTCCATCAAGAAAAACTAGCATAACCCAACTTAATTAATTGACAAATTTCAATGATACCACACATTCCCCCAGATTTCCACAGCCTGTTGGATGGCAAATCAATCGTGAATAGATTATAGCCATATTTTAAAAGATTTTGCAATATAAATTTCGAGGTATTATAATAACTTTTGCCCCTTCTAAATGAGATATGACTTTGCATATTTATTTTCACAATCTGGTTAATTATTTAACAATATCATTTTTATACAACGTGCCTTGTCTGATAACAATTCTTGTAAAAACAAATAAATGGCGCATTTGTTGCCAATAAGGAAAGGCAATGAACCGCCAAGAATGGTTAGCTGTGACAACCAAGCTTACGGGCTGACGACTTAGGATGATGCGAACAAAATAAAAATTTATTTTATTGAAAACTTTAATAGGTACTATAATAGAATAGAATCTAAACATACTTAGGCTAATGAACAAGGTAAGTAATTGTAAGATAATATTCAGAAATCAGGCCCTGTATTTTGTGAAATTACTAAATATACTACCAAAGAGTTTATACAGTGTGTCGCATTTAAGATGAAGACACCCCCATATTTTCTCTATTTGAAGGAATACAGATTTGAATTTTTGCACAGTCGTGCAGGTTGATGCCTCACATTTTTTAAGATACTCAACTAAAATCTGAACTTTAAACTCGGCCTACTACGAATTCACAAACAGGGCCAATTCTAGATATTTTGCTTCGCGTTATAGATATCGAAAAAAATTATTAGAAAAAGTTGTTCAGAATATTATTCTAACCCCATATACCGAGTTTCATGACAAAATTCGCATTTTTAATTTTTTCATTATTTTGGTCTATACACAAAATAATTACAAGTTTATTTTTTAATTTAATATTTAGTGTGCCATGGAAAGTAAAAACTTGACACATTGTCAATTTAATAGTGTCATGTATTCAAGTATTTCAGTAAAATAAATAGCACTTAAAACGGAATAAATATTTTATACTTATGGGAAAACAATTTTTGGTAATTGATTAAATTTAGGAAAATGTATACAACAATAATTTTCATAAAAACAAGTAATTAACTACCAAATGTGATCTCTCTCAGCTAGCCTCCGTCTATTCGAATACATTTTTCAATTCTTTTACGATTCTGTTGAGCTACTCGTCTAAGTTCTGGGATGCTGATTTCTTGACAGGTTAGCCTTACTCTGGCACAAAGTTCATCTCGATTTCTGGGCCTTGCTTTATAAACTTTATTTTTTACCATTATCCAAAAATAAAAATAGAGGGGTGTAATATCGGGAGACCTCGGAGGTCACAGTTCAAAAAGACCGTTTCTTCCTATCCAGCGCATAGGACATTTTTTGTTCAACCATTGACAAACAATCCTTGAATTGTGCATGGATGAACCATCTAGCTGCAAATACATATCCTGTCGTACATTCCACATCAAAGAAGTTAACTAAACGACCAGTATTCAATGATTCATTAATAAAAGGACCAATTATTCGGTCTCCTAAAATCCCACACCAGGCACTGACTTTCTGGGAGTATTGGTCTTTACAATTTATAACCCAGTGAGGATTATCTCTGGCCCAATATCTACAGTTTTGAGAAGATACAACCCCATTAGTGGTGAATGCAGCCTCATCAGTAAACATAATCTTTTTCAGAAAATGTCTGACATTTAAAAAATTACCTTGGACCCAATAACAATAGTCTAATCTTTTATTATCATCACCTTCTTTCAAAATAATTATTCCTTTTAAGTGCTATACTGAAATATTTGAATACATGACACTATTAAATTGACAATGTGTCAAGTTTTTACTTTCCATGGCACAC
>JABXWE010014990.1:0-13685 GCA_014611495.1 Limonius californicus | reverse complement strand
TGCCCCACCCTTGAAAAACCCCCCCAACTATGCTACCGAGTCACTCCCGCTGCTCCCGAATTAATTAAAATTCGGGCCACAACGGGAGTCGAACTCGGGTCAACCGGTTGCGAAGCGGACTCTCGCCCACTGCGCCACCCGGTCGCCGCTAATATTTGCAACCTTAATAATAAGAAATAAAGAATGACCGACAGTTCAGAATAGTTCGGCCATTATTTTAATACTGCGTTACGTCCCCTTTATTGGCCACAGCGGCTTTACTGCTATCAGGCATTGTGTTAACGAGTTCTGCACATTCATGCGGTTGTATATTATCCCATATTTGTTGTGCGTGCTGGGTTCTTACGCAGTTCCTTTTTCGTTTTACGCCACAGAGACTCGATTGGTGAGAAGTCCGGACTGCTTGAAGTCCTTGGTAAAGTCGGAATTTGATGTTTTTCAAACCAGCTCTTCACTGTTTTTGCCGTATGGCACGGAGCACCATCCTGCTGGAAAACAAAGTCCCCTTCGACAGATTGGCACATCGGGATAGATGGCAAAAAACTTTCAGCAAGAATGTTTTTATATTTATCGGCGTTAACAGTACTGTCAATGATCTGTAGCTTTCCAACTCCCCTTCCAGACGTACGACCCCAGACCATGACGGACTTGACTTTTTAATCAAGCAGTCGGTATGGTATGTTTCCGCTGATGTACGTAACACGTGTTTCCTAGTATCGCCTACGCACACAGCAAATTTGGACTCATCACTCCAAATTACCGTATGCCATTGTCGTAAAGTCCAATTTTTGTGCGATTTAGCCCATTCTAAACGGTTGCGTTTTTGTAAATTGGTAAGCAACGGCTTTTCTTTTGCCTAGTGAATAATATAATAAACTAAGAATAATTTGTAACAGCGAAATCACTTGAAAAAATTACCTTATAAAACTTGTGGCCTAATTTTCTAACCGCTCTTTTGGTAGTCGATAAAGAAATTAGTTTTTTAATCATTTGTCGCCATAATACAGTGAGTTCTCGGGCATTTGATCGCCGATTTGCTTTGACAATTCTTCTCAAAGCTCGCGCATGGGCATTAGAAATTTTTGATGGACGACCAGTTTTTTCTTTCCGCAACACCTCCAGTTTTTTTAAACTAATTAATAATATCTTGCACTGTCGACCGCGGAACCGAATGAGAAATCGAAATTTTTCGTTCAGAAATTCCATTCTTATGGGCATTAATAATAGATTCTCGTAAATCAACACCCAGCGCTTTACCACGAGCCATTTTTCTCTAAAAACTTATCAGCAACTACTAATGACATGCATTTGTTTTTTTCTTTTATTTTGTCAAGCGTTGCCCCATTAAACGGCTGCTATGATCAAATTTTATAAGCGGCCAAACAATTATGAACCGGTAGTTATAATTTGTTTTTGAGAATAATTTTCTAAATATTATTAATATTGCAATTTTTTTTTCTGTAAATAAAAGTTAAAAGCTCAGGTTTCGTGAAAATATTCATATTTTTGAACAAACAAAAGTTTATTGACTATTTTTTAAAGTATGATAAATAGCCCAATTAAAAAACTAACACGGCCGAACTATTATGGGCCTGGGCTCGTATACCTCCACCTTTGTATGGGATTTCCTTCTTTTCTAAAAAGGTTTTTCTTATTGCGTTATACAATGCGGTCGTAAAATGGCGTCGCCCCCTACTAACTTTTGAACGACTTGATATTTCTTCAGAAAATTTTGTGTGTGCTTTAATGGGAGGCTAAATACTACTTTTTAGAACATATTTAAATTTTATAACTTTCAAAATGGCCGATAGAGACACCTCATTTGAATAGGTCCCTTTGAGTAGAGTATAATTCTAAATTTTGGGAAAATTTTATAGATTCAAAAACAAATGACAGACTTTCAAATTATCTGTTTCTGTTATTAAACAAAACGTTAAAAAAATTTAGGAGGCGAATCAACAGAAGAGAAACAATTGAAATAATTAGTCTTCCTATTCTGTCACTTTAATTCAGTTACTTATTGTGTTTGCTTACATTTGAATATTGAGTGTTAAAACAGGTGACACTAACAATAATTACGGCAAATGTTCGAACTTTGCAGGAAAAAGTTTACATTTTTCCTGAAGCCAATCGACACTTTCACGAAGCCCAAAAAATATTTAATGAACGTTTTCCCGACCGTCCTATTTCGAGGCCGTATTTAAGAGAACTTGTGCAAAAATTTATTAACACTGGAAGTGTGCAAAAAAGGAAAACCCCTGGACGACCCGCAATTTCAGAAGACAAACAAATTCAGATGGTCGGTGAAATGGTAGTACATTCTCAGCAATCAACTTCACAAGTAGCTGCGATGTGTGATGTATCGGCGACCACTGTCAAAACGTTTTTAAAACGGCATAATATAAAATGAAGATTTTACACCAGTTGATTGAAGATGATCCGGACAAACGCATTGAATTTTGTGAAGTCATGACCCAAACCATTGCAAGAAATCCATCCTATCTTCGCAATATCTGTTTTAGTGACGAATGTGTGATGGGAATACTTGGCAACCATATCGTAGGTCCCTTATTTATCGACGGAAACCTTACTGGGAAAATGTACTTGAACATGCTGGAAAACCTCATCCATCCGTTAATAGTTGAGATTGCTGAAAATAATCCAAACGAATTTGACATGGATATCATATTCCAGCAAGATGGAGCTCCTCCGTATTTTAGCAGACAAGTTCTCAATTATCTCGATGCAATGTATCCTCGACGATGGATTGGTCGTCGTGTTCGAACAGAATGGCCTCCGCGATCCCCTGATCTGGCTTCGTTGGAATTTTTTTGTGGGGGTATCTTAAATCGAAAGTTTTTCAAACAGAACCCGATTCCCTTTTGGATTTACGACGTAAAATAACAGAGGCTGGTGCAAGTATCGGAGTTGAAACTTACCAGAAAGTACGGGAAGAAATATTAAATAGGTTTTGCTATTGCCAAAAAGTTCAAGGAGCACACTTTGAACATTTTTTAAAATAGTATTACTATTCAGTTTTTGTTATAAAAAATAAGTTTTGTTGTGTTTTAGAATCTTCTTCTTCTTCTTCTTCATTCTTCAATTGTGAACATTTCGAAAGCATACCTTTTTTGCTTTAATTCTTAGTTTTTTCCATAAATTTGTTATTCTCAATCATCTGTATTTTTTTCTGGATGATTTTTTTTATGAAACTCAAGGATCAGACGCAGAATTAAAATATCTTTCAAATGAGGTGTCACTCGACCCCCATTGTCATTTTAAAAAATAGTTCAAGATGGCGTTTGAAGTTATAAAATTTAACTATGGGCTAAAAAGTAGTATTTAGCCTCCCATTATAGCACACAAAATTTTGTGAAGAAATATCAAGTCGTTCAAAAGTTAGTAGGGGGGAGGACATTTTACGACCGCACTGTATAGTCTTCTTGTTGCTTCTATTCTTGCTCTCGCTGTCAATTTTAGCATCTTCTTATATTACTACGCC
Organism: Limonius californicus; assembly: GCA_014611495.1. Taxonomy (NCBI): domain Eukaryota; kingdom Metazoa; phylum Arthropoda; class Insecta; order Coleoptera; family Elateridae; genus Limonius; species Limonius californicus. Next base: position 10,183 of record JABXWE010014990.1, on the reverse strand, counting down.
TAGCTACTTGTACTTTTCTACTTGTTCCAATTTTGAGCCGCCTGTTGTTATGCTGTGTTTCGTTTGTTTTGTACTTATCACCATCGTTTTACTTTTTTTTTGTTGATTATTATGCCCATCCTTTCTAGTTCCGGTGCATACACGTTCACGTTATGTTGTAGATCGATCTCGCTAGCCCCAAGGATGGCCATTTTATCGGCGATTGCTAGTTCTGCTACTTGATCTTCTGCATTTTCCAATGCCCTATTATGAACGGTCTTTTTGTCTTCTTACAATTTTTAATTACCTCGTCTAGTGTTACCGTGAAAAATAATGGGCTCAGTACACATTCCTGTCTTAGTCCTGTTTTAGTTTCGAACTCCTCAGACTCTTGATTGTTGCATTTTACGTAGCTTCTACACTCTACAGCACTGGTCGGCGTAACTGCGTGAATCAGCTCTTTCTCTACTCCTCTCTTTTCTAAGCATTTCCAAACATCCTCCATTTGTACTTTATAGAAAGCTTGTTTGCCGCTATCGCTTTTTCTTTAATTTGTCTCTGGAAGAATATTAGGCCTTGCGTGCTTCTTCCCTTCCTGAATCCGTACTGCGCTTCTTCCAGCGTTCCTTCTAAATTTCCTCTTAGCTTTTGTTCTATAACCCTAGCATTATAATTTTGCTGGTACACTCAGGAGAGAGATGCCTCTACAAATTCCGCACTCTCTTCTTCTTCTTCAAGTGCTTTATCTCCTACGAGACGTAGCGATCTTCTCTCCTATGCCTGTGTTGCGCGTTTGAAGTACGACAGACATAGAGGACCTTAACGTGGGCTCCGAACCACGGGAAGCATAAACACTTCTACTCCTTTTTATGTATTGATGCTATTATTCCTACCTGCCAGTCCAGGGCTGTACGTCCATTTAAACTCATATTCATTACTTTCAGTAATTCTGTAATTCTTCTTTAATTGTTTCTCCCGCCTGTTTGATCATTTCTGGTGAAATCATGTTCTCTTCTGTTGCCTTACCGAGCTTCATTTTGAATATTTGCTTTGTCTAATTTTTCCCTTATCACATTCGTTGCTTCATTTCTTGTATTATCTTGGCCTTTTGTGTTGTTTTGGATTGTCTTATCTTGTTTTATATCTTCCCCTTTCAGAAGTGTCATGAACCATGTTCTCCATTTTTCCATTATTTCTTTTTCATCGTTCAATACTCTCCCTTGTTTATCTTTAATATTCTTAATTAACACTTCCCTTTTTTTGGCACATCTGTTTAATTACTCCATAAAATAGTTTGTGATTCTCTGAATAAACGTTTTTCATAGTGTTTCCAAATTGTACCTAAGACTTTTCTTTTGCGTCCTTTATGCTTTCTTTGATGAATGTTCTTATGTTTTTATATTCCTTATAGTCCTCGGGGTTTCTTGTCTAGATGCATTTTTTCCAGTTATTTTCTTTTCCTTGGCTATTTTCTTAATATCCTCTGTTCACCATGGTGCTTTCTTTACGTATTTGTTGCTTACTCTCTACTATGCCGCAGGCTTCCTTTATTGAGTCCGTTATACTCATTTTAAGGCTTTCCCATCTTTCTTCTACTGTGCTTCCTCGTATTGCTGTTGTTTCCAATATTTCTTTATACTTGTCGTAGTTTGTGGTTGTTTATCATTGTCTGAACTGTCTTCTTTAATTCTCCTACGACTTCTTCCTGTTTTAATTTCCATTCAAATATTAGCAAGTTGTGGTCGCTACCTATCTCCATCTCCGGCTTTACTCTTACATCCTTTATTGCTCTCCATAGTCTTTTGTGTACCAAAAAGTAATCTATTATTGATTTTGTTCCTTTGTTGTGGTCTTCTCGCATGTAGGTACTTATACTTATCGTAGTCTGCGAGTTTTTATATATCGAAATAATTACTTGTGGTATCTTTATTTAGCATGGTTTAATTTTCTAATAGTACGTAACTGCTATTACCAATTCAAATTAAAAATGGAATTTTCTATTTCTGATTGATGTTCGTACGTGGTGGTTATTTTCTAGACTGAAAAAATGATCAACTGAAAATAAACATTTAAGTCGTATCTGACTCTAACGTCTAAACAAGAGAATATTATACCAGTGCCACATGTCACTAAAATATCAAAAGTAGTGACTAACAGCAAGTCCCACCTTTGGATTTAGTATTTTAAGGTTAGGTTGAGAACTTGAACTAACTGCCGCATTTTACAAGCTTTCTAAGTGTTTCAGTTTAACAATAAGAGAGATTAAAAAGAAAATTAATGGGTACATTTTATTTACAGCATGCGCTTTCAAAATCCGCTGTATGGATATCTTCAAGAAAGCTCACAAGAAATACTTATTGAACCTGGTCAACACGAGTACTACAATCCGATGAACTCTGCTGCGGTTGGTGAAATGCAAGATGTCAAGAAAATGGTATTGTGATATATGTATTGTGTTATAAAATGTATTATTTACAAATATGTTCGTCTTTGTCTCCATGTAGTTGTAATAAAGATTAATTCGTAACTTTTTCCGTTTTCATTAAGAGCTTTTAATGCCCCATAATTGGGCACTCTTCTCTGCCACGTGAATCTCCTCAGCGTCAAGGTAGCAAGAAGAACGGATGGCCTACAGTTCAATGTCGAATCTCCACGGTAATTTGTGAATATTAATAACTGTATAATGTACCTCATGAACGTAAGTAATTTAAATAATTAACTAACTATTAAAAAAGTCAGTTTGAATTAAATTCTTCGGTACATTGGTATAGCCATTCGACCGATAAAAAAAGGAGAACAAGTGCTAAAGGCCTACCATGTGATTTTTAAGTGACAGAAAATAGCACGCCATTGTTGCATTGTGCGTGCAATCGTCGAAAATTAATGATCAATCATAGAAAATAAACCTAGGATTAGAAAATAAAATACCAGGGGAAAGATATTACTTGCGAAATAAGTCAATCATTATGTACAAATTGTTTACTGCATACCAACATGTTGTGATGTTTTTATCAGTTGTTATAGCTATTTTATTCAATCTCGCACTAAATTTTAGTTTTAGGAAAATACTATATTGAAATTCCAGTACTACACTACTACACTGTGAAATACAGAAAACAGTAATTAGGTTAATTTTGGTTATTCCGTGGATACGAAACGTACACGATCCCTCCATTTTTATCTCCATTACATTAGTTCCCTAAATTCACACAACGTGGCAGTTGCATAGCTGGCGCGTCCCAATAACTTTAAAAATAAATCATGAGGATTTGTTACATTTTTCTTCTACTAATCAAGAGTATCTTAACAACAGACACCAAATTATAAGCTAATAAGCGGGACATAGCCATAAGCATACGCCATTTGTCAATACCCTTTAGAATCAAGAACTGTAATTTCACTATCAATTCATGATTATTGCGCCTTTATTATCAAGAAGATGCCTTTTTGTATGATTTTTTAAACATGTTAATGTACCTTCTCTATCAAGGAAAATTTTAATTGTATTCGTACTTGTTTATACCACATGTAGGAATAATATTTTTGGACAAATTCTTTCACATTATTGCATGCTCGTATAGTTGTCAATAAAGCTGTTTTCTAAATATTGTGGTTACTAGCCCCCTTGGGTAATAAATTATGTTTATGGTTGTGCCTTTCCAAGACCCGAGGCTCGTCGCAGAGTGGTGTTTTCAGATAAGATTTAGGAAAATTAGGGTAGTGGGTCCGAAGCGGCCGTAGGGGTGGCTTCTCAGACGGGTTCGGGGTTCGGTATAAGTGAATTAACAGTATATGTGTGTTACTTAGTTGATAAACGCACTGAAGTGATGTTTACCTATTTATTGGCTTCCTGCAAGGTAGTGGGATTGAGCGAGATGAGTAGTTGTTGACTGAAGCTGTAAATAATGCTTTTGCTTATGTAGTACTGTTGAGATAGTACTGTTGGTAATTGTAATTACGGTGTTCTTATGAGTGAGGCCTGTGGTACCTATGCTTGGGGAGCCAATGAGCTCTCCAAGGTTCCTGGGGGTTGTGTACCCGTTTTAAGCTGCTTAATGCTTGGGAGAGTCGGTGATTGGGCCTAATCACTCGCCTTGACCTCGACCTGGTTGACCAGCCAGTGATCTCTGCATTGCACTTTGCAGAGTGGCCCGTGGAGAGCCCGTCTCTCATTCTTTTCCTTGTGTTGCATGTACGGCTGGCGAAGGTCGATTGGTGATCACAATGACATGGGGGAATTGAACGCATTGACCGGTGGTAACATTCGATTACCCAATACCCACTACAGGTTAGGTACAACAGTCAAGATCTACTAAAGACGGTCTTGTCATGGTGCCAAAGGTGAGCTACTAGATGCTACGTGGGTTCCTGCGGGGGGCCACCCGACCCCCTGTAAGTAGAAATGTAGAAGTTGCAATACTAATGTAGTAATGTATCATTGCTTGTGTGTTCCATGCTTTGCTGGTTTGTGCTGAAATGGGATTGTGACTGTTTGTGTGTTTACTTTATGAGTGAACCGCGTACATGTCTGAAGCTGCTAAGTCCTGGCTTTCCGAGAATTTGGTCTTAATGAATATACATATCCGATTTCGAGATCCTATCGGTGAGTGTTTAGTTATTTATTGTATTTGCTTTGTAAAAATTCCCACCGTCCGTCCCTCTGCAAAAAAGACCCTCCTACACACACCACCGAAAAATCTTCTGGCAGCTAAGGATATGTTGAATATGCTTAGATTAGAACTGTTAGGTGCATAGGTTTTATTCTAGTTTAGAGAAGTAAAACTTGTTTGTGTCGATTCAAATATAAAAATGTAAACTGTAACAAATCTAAATAAAGTTGGGTTTGCCATGTGTGCACTATAGTGCACTTGTGATTGAATATTCTGGTATGTAGCTACAATTAGATAAAGTGTGATTGCTGATTAGTATTGCTCGTTATATGAGTGTGGTTGTATTTGGGAGCTCTCAGAGTTTGGTCAGGTGATATTGAAAGCTTGTACAAGTGTGGCTACCCACGGTGTTTTAAGAAATTGCCAGGGGCAGTAGACTCCAAAGGGGCAGTAGACTCCAGAATCCTGTGTTAAATGTTTCGTGTTGGGCAGTTCGCATGGTTTTCACAGAGACATAGGTGGATCTAATCCGTCCCCTATTGGCACCTTAGGGTGCACAGAATTGTACACGGGGCAGTAGACTCCAGAATCCTATGACATATACGTTCTTTGCAATTCAACGTGTGTCACAGAGACATAGGTGGATCTAATCCGTCCCCTATTGACTCTTTCGAGAGTGCGCCAGTGCTGCTGGTTTTCAGGTATTCAAATGGTATTACAACAGAAGTAATTATCTAATGGTCAATGATGTGGAAGTTAACAATCACCTGAGCGGTCCAATCAAAGGGTTAAGGAGTGAAAGGGGTGGGCCCCCCGGTGAGTTACTCTACAGTACTCAATAATAGCAACAGATTGGTGAGTCCTTTGCGTTTTCATGTTTCCATATGTGATGTCGCTTATTTGCGACCCTCGTCTGTCAATGGTCCAAGCACGGCTCAATTTCAACACTCTAACCTTACGATAAGTGTACAAGAAATATGTGAAGCTTGGTTTCTTTGAAACAATCTTATTGGCGAGTTGAATAAAAACGTTCAACAAAAACGCTCCTAACAGATATGATAAAAAATCTCATATGCACCTCGGGTAATATCGTGTATTTTTGGATCTTGGATGCTTGCATATCCTGGCCTCGCTTTGCAAACTGCATTGTCGATCCAAAAATCCGCTGCTGACACCTGGCGGCCAGTGATAAAGCGACGCCAACTTGAAACCATATACTTGTATGTTAATTTTTTTTTGCCGGCGTCGGTGGTCTAGTGGTTAGCGCGTTTGCCTTTAGATCCGAGGGACGCGGGATCGAACCTGGCCAAGGCCGGCGAGATTTTTCTAGCGGAGAAAAATCTTAAAATACGCCTTGTCGGATAAGAAGTAAAGCCGTAGGTCCCGTGCCACTGCGATGTGTGACACGTTAAAAATCACTACTGGAGTTGAAATTACCCCAGATAGGCAAAATTCTTAGTTAGGGTGTACAATGGACCATATGGCCAAGTGTATAGAGATGCTTGGAAAACCGCGTCCTAGATCTCGCTCTTTCAAAGCAAGTAAGCAAGCAAATATATGCTTGAAACCACCGCTTGTGCTGCAGTTAATTTTTATTATTTACTCATTAATTTCTTCTAGGTGCCGATTGCTTGAGAGTTCTGATTGTTTGAGTACCAGATAACACAGAGTTTACTGTAGTTGCTACCGGTGCTGTCAAAGTGGTATTTAATGTAATGGTAATGTAGTTACTTGAAATTAAAGAAGAACCATAAATCGTATTCTTAGAAATGTAACCTTCTCTAAATAATAAAACCGTCATTTAACTCTCTTGCACTACTTTGTAAAGCAAAGGCTACATCAACTGCTCGTGTTGTGTTGTGTGTTACAACAAAGAGCAGTGGTGAGCTATGAACATTTTAACAAAGAGCTCGTTTTTTTTTTCGACGATAGGTGCAAATAACTATAGTGCAACTCATTTTTTGAATCTCAGAATTCGATGTTAAATTTTTTAAGTGTTGTGGTTTTTAATTAGGGTGTTATAGGTAGGTATCGAAATTTAATTTGAATTACAGATCGTCCAAAATAAAATACTACGTCTACACTTTACACATTTATTAACTACTACACTTAGAACAATTAATCCTAGACGCTCGCCAGTCTTCAGTCATTAACTAAAATAAACAGTAAAACTAATATACGCTGCGAAATAATGAATTCCCCCGAAACTCCATCCACGCGCCACAATACGCCACCCACGCATTCCTTACTCAACTCCCCCCTTGCCCGCGCTATTTCTGTTTATCTCACCCCCTGTGCGGCGGCGTCACTAACTGGGGTCCTGAATGAAATTTGATACATGGATAGTGTTATTAAATTAGACATACAGAATTATGTTATAGTAATAGTAAAATGTCTTTTCTATTTAAATCCATTTCAATAGCAGGAAAGCTACAACCGTTAGTAAACAAAACGCTAGCGCGAACCCCCTATAGATCACAATTGACAAAGACACAATTTAACGTTTTAAAATGACAACAATAACGACCTAATTTCCCAAAGACAGTAATTAATTTTATATTCATCCTATTTTAATATTTAAAATTGTTGTCAAATTATCAATTACCACCACACAAGCAGTAGGATGGTATCAGCATCTGCATTTTATCAGTAATTATTTCACAGAATGAGGATAGGCTTTTCCAGAAGGAATAAATCATTTGCGTCATATGAAAAAAAAATATAAAAGGTCATAATAATGTAAAAATTATGCAACATTATACATTTTTTTATTTTTTCAGTGTATACCTTACTTACCAAGGTAGCCTTGCTTTCCCTCCAAGATTTCACAACAAATTCAGCCTATAATACATATGTAAATATTTAATAAATTGCACGATAATAACCAATTCAACGGTCTTTTAATTTGAAAATAAGTCAATCACTGGTTTACTAAAATTTTCCTAATATTAAGATAAGCTTTTCATCTGATAGCTTCAAACTTTTCCTCAGACGAATGTGTGGGAAAAGGGATATTTAAAAGACTGCTTATTTTATTCATCATGCGACTCTGTTCGATGCGCGACGGTTGCGTACCTTATTCACACTGAAAACGCAGCCAAATAATAGCTGGCTCGAATTCTTCTTTCAGTACCCAACCTACCACATGCCCTCTGCAGCCATCCATGCGAAGCACAATGTGAATCTATTATAACTATTAACATCTTGTGAAATATTGGATAACATTAACATGGCCACAAACTACACTATTTTTGCAAATCTCTACATTTTATATTCCCACGGACAACTTAGTCTTTACTTTATAATTATTTTTAAATTCAGTTAACAAGAAAGAACTTAATTAAACAAAAGTTATTTAGTTATGTAGGAAATTTGTGGCTTTTGGTTGATGTAATGGGAGGGAATCTGGATTTGTGTTTTAGTTAAACCACTAAAAAGTAATAATTATGCAAATTGTTAAACCACAGCATTTTTATCAACATATTTATTAATTAAATAAATCTTATAAAACAAAATATATAGAAAAACATTGTATAGCTGCAGTAATCTGAAAAACAACTAATGGTCCATGCATAAATGTAGATTTTATTTCTATAAATTACATCACTAAACAAAAATAGAAATTCTAACAGATAGAACTGAAAATACCACACAATCGTATTTCAAATACATAAAAAAAACTAAACTATTTTATATTAGTAGGAAGCTAAACTATTTCCCAGATAAAAAAATTCCAAGGCATATTTCCATTGGCTTTTGAATACATTAGTAAACATATAACACGTCACATTTCAATTGTCAGGTTTTAGTACTTATTATATGTATTTAATGCAGCAGAACTAAGTAAAACAAGTGTTGTTCCTCAGTAAATCTTAATTTATACAATTTAAACACCGTTCAAAACAGAAAAGTAAATTGTATAATATGTAAGTATATAAATAATTTATAATAGCTGGAAAACTATTTTTTCAGTGGAATGTAAAATTTTGAACTTAACAAACATTAGATTAGAGAACAATTACATTAAAGCTGAAGCAAAGGCCATACTATAAGTGTAAACAGTTAAATTCGCAAGAGAAATGAATATTTAACATTTTTGATATTTGTATTTATAGGTATAAAGCTCTCTTTTGCATAGTAAATAGATTTCTATTCTATATACCAATGCAACTGCTTACAAAAGTAATTTGTCGGTATTATGTAACATCACAAGTTTTTTTAAAGACTTTAAGTTTGTGGTTATATTAAACAAATTCTGTTTTTTTTTGTTAAAATGTATTTTTGAATGTGCAGGCTTGAGTAGTATCTTATGTTAAAAGTATGTTGCGGAATCTTAGTAAATATAGTAGCAGTGTTCGTAAATAGTTTACGTATTATCTTGGAATTTTTTTTGATTTTCTTAATGTAAGTAAGCCTCCTCAAATACACTTTAAATTTGAGAAATGTTGTAAGTCGTTCAAGAATGTATAATTATTATTGATAGTTATTTTACCAAAATTAGAATTATCACAGAAATGCATTGTATTACGTAGTTGTCTGTGCAAATAAGGTATACATTTAACTTAAAAACAAGTTCCTCATATTTTCAAATAGAAAAATGTTTGACTGTGAGAAAGATCTAATGTTTGAAACGATTGGAAGAAATATAAAAGTTTACTTTGAAAATAGAACGTGGTTGTCGTTGCATCTACTGCAAAGGTAGGGCTTGTTTAGTTGTGGAATGCTTATCCTCAGCAAAAATTAGAGCAAATTTAACAGACAACATTAGCAAATTTTAATTACTATAGTGTAAATATTTAAATATAGAGAATTTTAGAAATTAATAATATTATTTTGGTATCTTGAAAAAATATCTTGGATTATATTTAAATAAATTTTAGTAAATATCGCATCTCAAAACTTTTAATTATAAAATCTTATGTGTTTTTAAGACACCTTTCTCTAGGTATTTTCACAAGCCTGTTAATGTCACTACAGCCACATATCATATTAACATTTTTTCGTAGCTTCAACCTGTAATTGCAGTTATAGACGGTATTGTCTACCATGGCAAAAACAAATATGATTCTTTCAAAACCCAATTTATAAAATCCAACAATGCTAATTAAAGTAACAGACTGTTATTGCTTGGCAGCAATGCTGTGTTGCAAGATACAGCAAAATATAAGTAGCAATAATTTTACATAACAAAATATCTTTATTTCAATTAACAGTGGCGGCTGGGAAAGAGGGTGGGCACAAGAAAAAACTTACCTATTTTTTGTACATAAAATCCATTCTCCTATTTTTCATGCTGGAAAAGACGTCTATGAGTAGTTTCATCGGCCTCCAAAGCAATGAAATTTGCAGATTTAATTTCTTTTAATATTTCCTGCTTGTAAATGTGCAACATTGCATCTAGCAATTCGTTCTGAATAGTTTTTGAGACGCCTTTAAACACTTATGAACCTTTCATATGTATTGCAAGCACAGCGTCTAATTCGGCAGCAAAGTTGATTAACCCTACATAAATTCCTGGATTTTCTGACGTTAATGTCTCATCGTGACCTCGCAACGCCAGTTCAAAGGCGCCGCAAAATTTAATACACATAATT
>JABXWE010014989.1:0-27228 GCA_014611495.1 Limonius californicus | reverse complement strand
AGGGACAGTGTAGATTTTCTGCCTATCAACCAATACTTCTTTTTTTATCTTGATGTCCATTTCCTTTTTTTTTTTTTGTTATATGTAGTCGCCACGTCAATCTGCTGTATACAAAATGAACTAACTATATGTATATGAAATATATGATTTAAAAATATCTTTTAGATATTCAACTCCACCACGGCAATATGTATTTCGGCAACTAATTTGCCATCTTCAGTAAGAACTTAAGACATATTTAATGAACGTCCGCAAAAAATTATCCAGGGGAAAACGAAGCTTGGAGAATAATTCTTCAATAAATTTTTAAGGAAAATTTGTCCATTTTTCATGTCTGGCTCTATTCTAAATATTGTAAATTTTATATTTCGATTACTGTTTTGACGTTGTTTTGGAACTCTATTTTATCTATTTTTTAGAATATTTTAGGCATGAAATTGAAATACAGAAAATACTATTATGTTATCTGAGAAAAATCATGATTTTAAGCACAAAATTAAAGAATCTAATTATGGGATAAACATTGATTATTGAGTGCTCCTATGGGATAAACATTTATTATTGAGTGCTCCGTTTGTCCCCCTCTGCGGACCCGCACGCGTGTTTGAAATAACCTCTGAAAATAAATGTTTGGCCTAGTCAACAATTGCAGTATACTGAATTGATAAATAATCGAATATTGAAGTTACGGTGCTCTGTCTAAATGTTACCAAAATATGTCGCATTTCTTTATATTGGAAGTAATAATTAAGAAATTTCTTATAAATACTTTTTCATTTTTAAAATTAATTTAGTTGGTATAGTCGTTACATAAAAATTAAGCCTGATAACTAATTGATAATCCAATATGTGATGGTTCAAAACTCAATTTGCAATTTATCATGATGATATAGATTTCAAGCTTTAATTATGATTTTTTAAGTTGACTAGACATTAAACAAATAAATTAAGAACTGATTTAGTTCATTGTTGCACGAACTATACGCGTTGAAGCCCCATTTCACTGAAATTTAGAAAAGATGTCAGCAGCTAATTAAAACAAGTTTAAGCGCGTAACACTACTTTTTTATTACACTTTTTAAAAGACATCACTGCAATCCTTGTTAAACAACTGCAGGCATTTATAATTAGTCTGTATAACATGAAATTCTGTATTTTGGTATCCTAAATTCCATTTCATTGTTCATTCTAGTGGAATCGGGAAACTTCGAGTGCTCTCTGTTGTTTTTCAATTGCCGCAATCATTTCATATAAAAATAAATAAAACGTGCATATAAAGTTGGGAACGGAAGCTTTTAAAAGCCAAGAAAGTCCTTGAATTTAATAATATACAGATGCACCATCTTCCAAAAGCGGCACCATACTCATTGTCATATTATATTTATAATCAGTCTGTATAACAACACATTTTTTTAATATCCAATCCTGAATTGAATTGTTCTTTCAAATGGAATTACAGAACAACAGGAGTAAACTCTTATTCTTCATATGAAAATAATAAAAATGCAGGTATAAAACTCGCTTGTAAACAATTTTCTTCAACATTGATCTCGGGTATGCAACAGAATCTTTATGAAATATTTGAAAAGAAATTTACAATGGCCTCGACCTCAGTAATATGTATATACACCATTATTGAGAAGCATCCTGGTTATACAACTGCAGACGTTTATAATTAGTCTGTATAACAAAACATTCTGTGTTTAATATTGTAACATCAATTTAACTGTTCATGTGGAATCAGGTGACCCCGAGTACCTTCTGTTGTTTTTCAATTACTGTTACTATATCGAATAAAATAAATAAAACGCGGCTATAAAGTTCGTTTTTACGTTTTTTTCCTCGGCATTGTCCGCGGGCATGCGAATAATCTGCAAATATACAATTTTCTCAAAACGACATGGCAAGTATTGTCATATAATTGTAGACATTTCTAAACCGTTTGTATAACTACACATTTTTATGTTAAAATGAATTTAATGACGGATTTATAACGGCGGTTCTCCTTCGTAAAACAATGGCAAACTAGCGAGGTATTCTGCATAGTAAATCTTCTCTGGAGTAGAAGTGTTTACACTTCATGTAATTCGCAGCCCATGTTAAGCTGTAAGCCCTCTATGTCTGTGGAATTTTAAACAAACACAGGTGTAGAAGAAAACCGCTAGGTCTCGTACGATACAAAGTATTCAGAGAAGAAGAATGAATTTAATTGCTTTTAAATGAAAGTAAAAATGTACACGTTTAAACTGTTATTTTTTATTACAATGGTCATTTCACATAAACATAATTGAAAGGTAGATAGAAAGCTCAACGATAATTTTCCTAACAGTGCTCTCGGCCACGATACACAGAAGTTATACAACTTATTCAAAGGTGGCACAACAATCCTTACACAACTGCGGACATGTGTAACCAGTCTGTATAATAAAACATTTTTAATATCCTAAAATCAATTTAACTGTTCATTCATACGAAATAAGGAAACCTCGAGAGCTCTCCGTTATTTATGCAATACTGCGAACATAACATTTCACATAGGAATAAATAAAAGGGTAATATAAACCTCGCTTGTAAGTTATATTCTCGAGATTGTTCTCCAGCATGCGATAAGATCCCTTATGGAACACACAGAAAATCAAAATTGGCCTTAAATCAAATAATCCGAAAATGCATAATCGTCGCAAGGCGGCTCTGTATGGTTTAGCATGCAACTGCAGACATTTATAATCGGTTTGTATCCAGAATTACGAACATTTTTAAAATAACAATATGAGTTTTTTTATTCAATTAAATGAAAATATAACCTAAAACTTTTACTTGTTTATTTTTTATTACAATGATTGTGTCACATAAAAATAAACAACAGGCAGATGTAAAGCTGAATTATAATTTTTTGACATTGATATCGGCCATTAGAGGGAACAATTAAACATCTTATGAAGTAATGATAAAAATGAATTCGAAGTGCTTCCTATTGTTTATTCAATTACTATAAACTAAAAGTTTTTGTTACGTGCGTTTGATTTTGCCGATTCTTACGGATTAAAGTCTTATCTTATTGGCCGCTCCATAGCCGATTACTATCTTATTGTTTCCCGAACACAGTTTAGTGGACCATTTTTTTGTTTCCCCATAGTAATGCCGATGAATATTTTGTCTACGCGCTTTACCGTGAACTTTTGCTGGAAATTTCCTGCCCTTGAGAGTGCTCTACGTGTTAATTTGTTCTGGAATTCTTGCAACATATTTCATAATATGGCAAAATACTTTCAGCTGCTGGATATTTGCGTTGCATTTTTTTAGGGAGTCGACTTAAGATCTCCTTTCGACCCGATTGCTTGCTAAGACCTCATCGCCGACGACAAGTATTGCTGGAGGTTGGCTTGGATTACGAAGGGTGTCCATTGCGTGAATTTTCGTATCGCTGTTATCACCGTAGGGTGAACAGAACCATAGACAAGTGTCGGATTTAAGAAATACGCAGAAGTTAATCCTTGGAAGGCAATTCATTGCGAATTTGCTTATCGCTTTTGCGGATTAATATCGAAGCCCTTTTCTGACCCTCTGGATGTGCCGCTGCTGTGACAAACGCTTTGAAAGTTTATGCGGCGAATATTTCGTTCCTGACTGCAAGAACACTCGAAATTTCCGGTTTCACCAAGAAAGTCTTGCCGATTGCTGTGTCGCAATCGTGATCCAGCCTTCAGGGGCGTTCCTGCGATTTTTGCCTGCTTCTCAAGAACCTAGGAATACCCCAAATTGTGCCTCTCTCTACTCCCTACCTGAAGAAAACTAAGGTAAAGCTTGCCAATGTACTGTACAGTGATAGTTTTCCCTGTTTACCAGTGCTTCGTTGATAAATAAAAGGTTATATAAGTTTAATTCCCTTGTTATATTAAAAGTTAGGCAACCTTTAGTTGCCCATCGTTTCATTGCTTGTTAAGGTTAAAGTGTAATTAATTTTGTAAACTCGAAGATCGCTGGCTGCATAGTTCTGTTTGTTTAAAGTAAATGTCGTAAACTAGTGGCGGCGAGCTCTTTGGTTTGGGCGTCCCAGCTTCCCTTTTGCTCAACTACAATTATTACCGTTTTGAATGTATTTTTTTTGTACTACGTGTGTTACCAATTTCAAGCAATAGAATTATATTTGTCTTAAAATTCACTATATCTTTTATTTCTGTGTATTTTATTGTGCATGAACTTTGTAAGCTTTATATACAGGAGGTGGCACAATAAAGGTGAGTTCGATTCCCATAAGCTGCTGGTTTCCCGGCCTCCTACGAGAACCTGCATTCAACTGTAAACCTGGAGGGTGACACCCACTAATTTTGACTTGCCCTGTACATAACTACGTTGGATTTCCTTCCCTTAAGCGTTTCTTGTGAACCGCTCCCTACTTCCCTGCGCTAAGCCGAAGGCATTTCTGTTTTTCTTGCTGCGGTCCGACGAAAAAGCTCGTAACAGAAATTGTGCATCACCTTGCATAATCACCAAGAAATTTCTTCAGAAAACGGAGGCCTTAGAAGTTTTTGCCAATCGGGAACAAAATATTCGCTACACAAACTTTCAAGCCGCCCCCCGCAGTACTTGTCGTAGGCGCTGATGTCTTAGCAAGCAACCGCGTCGAAATGAGATCTTAAGTCGACTCCCGAAAAAACGCAACGCAAATATCCAGCAGCTGAAACTATTTGATCATATTACGAAATATGTTGCAGGAATTCTAGAACACGTTAAGACGTAGGGCTGCCTCAAGGGCAGGAAATTTCCAGCAAACGTTCACGGTGAAGCGCTAAAACAAAATATTCATCGGCAATTCTCTAGGATAACAAAAAACTGGTCCACTAAACTGTATTCGGGAAATAATAAGATAGTAATCGGCTATAGAGCGGCAAATAAGATAGGACTTTAATCCGTAAGAAGTGGCAAAATCAAACGAACTAACAAATTTTCCTCGATATTGTTCTCCAGTACCTATGCAATAGATCCCTTCTGGAACTATTAAAAGCCAAATTAGTCTTAAATTAATTAATCTGCAAATGCATTATCGTCGCAAGGCGGCACTGCATGTTTTGGCCTGCAACTGCAGACATTTGTAATAAGTTTCTATGTAAACTACATTTTTTTTAAATAAGTACATGAATTTAATTAATCATTTAAATAGCAGGATCAAACTAAAAGTTTCAGCTGTCATTGTTTTTATTGCAATAACTGTTTTATATAAAAATAAATAAAACGCAGATATACAGCTCAACATTAATCTCGGCCATGAGAAAAAATAATTATACAACTTACGAAAAATTATAAAAATGACTTGGAATTCAATATTATGCAAATGCACAATTATTGAAAGGCGGCACAGCAATTCTTGTTATACAACTACAAGCATTTATAACCAGTTTGTATAACAAAACAATTTGTTTTTAATATCATAAAATCAATTTAACTGTTCATTAAAGCGGAATAAGGGAACCTCGAATTCCCTTCGTTATTTATTCAATTATCCCGAGTATTTCATATGAAAGTAAATAAACTACAAATGTAAACTCCGCTACTAAATTCTTTCTCTGAGATTGTTCTACAGCGTGCAATCAATCTATATGAAATTTCCTGAAAGTCAAAACTGCCCCTTAATTTAAATAATCTGCAGATTTATAATTGCTGCAAGTTTCGCCATATATTAACCATACATTCATAATCAGTTTGTATAATTACACTTTTTCTTATATTCTAACATGAATTTAATCGTTCATTTAAATGAAAGTAGAAATCCATAAATTTTCGCTGTTATTTATTATTATTTGTTTTTTATTTGCCGCATATATAAAACTCAAATACATTTTCCTCAACATTAATCTTGCCCATGAGATAGAAAATAAAGAAAATGATTTCAAATGCGATGGGCGGCAATCCTTGTCATACAACTACAAACATTTATCAACAGCCCGTATAACAAAACATTCTGTTCTTAATATTCTAACATCAATTTAATTGTTCATTCAAACAGAACCCGGAAACCCCAAGTTCTCTTTGTTATTTTTCAATTACTGGGTCCATTTCATATAAAAATAAATAAAATACGGGTATAAAGCTCGCCTCTGTACGTTTTTCCTCAACATTGTTCTCGGCATGCGATAGGAACCTTATGGAACTTATGAAAACCAAACAAAGCGTAGAAAAGCGAGCCGCCGAAGGTCGCCGAATTTGAGGACGCCCGGAGAGAAAAAGTAAATCTCCCACGCCGTTTCCTAATTTATACAAACCGTACTTGCAATCAAATTAAAATAGTTCAAGATTTCTGTGTGTTCGAGCCGTGTGCCACGAAAACGGATCCGGGGGCGTCATTCAAGTGCTCTCCTGTCGGGCTTACCAAATGAGAAACGAGGCAGACGTAGGAACGAAAACGCAGAAGTGGGCCGTTGGGTATAGCGAGTGCTTTACCAGTGGGCAGAGAAAACAAACGTTTTGTTAAGTCTTGCCCTCTTCTTCGAAGCGCTCTCCACGACGTGGCATTTCATGCACATCCATAATGCTCGTGAGGTGAAATGGAACGCAGTATATGGCGAAATTGCCCCGATGCCTTCTGCCAAAGAATAGCCTGGCCGTTATGAATAACGCAGGGCTTAATGTCCAAGGGCGAAACTGACCTCGCAGATTAAAGGTTAACTACATTAGATGGCAGCTGTTGGAAGGGATTGCAATATTTCATTTGTCAACATTGAATTAAATTACGGTTGTCATATTTAGAGCAGACGGGGATGAATCATCATCATCATCATCAAATAATTATTCAAGCAGCCTTCGCTGATGACCATTTGCAAACACCGTACGTCTGTTATTTTGGGATGCTCTCAAAGGATCCTACTGGCAGCGATCAATTCTCAACAATGCCGACTCTGAAGTGTTTTATGGAGGGATCGGTTTGGAAAAGGTAATGGTTATTACTTATTCGTTTTACCATTTTACCCCATCCAAAAATAGAGGACTAACCGGAAGATTAAAAATCAACATATCTCCACCTGCATTAATAATTGCAACTCTAAACTCAAGAGCTTCCATGTAACTCAGAATAAGAATTTATGAATTAGAGCTAAAACCTGCGGTTTGTTGTCGAAGTGTTGAAATGTCTACTGTGTCTAATTTAAACTTGAGAGTTCCAGTTTCAATTCGAGTTATCACTTAAGACCTTACATTAAGATCAAGTTTATCAGGGTGATTCAAGGCTTTTATTTTTTGACAGAAAATCTCTAGTTAAAATTAAGATTTTCTATTACAATCTGAGTTCACACTTCAAATATCTAGTAAACTATCTAGTTAAATGTCGACAACTTGATATTAAACACCATACCTCCCGTTTGAACTCAAGGTTGCTATTTTAAGATCTGGATTATAAATTCAAAATATCCTGCTTTAAGCATAAGTTTTCGACGTTAAATCGTAGACTCAATTTTGAACACAAGATTTCTATTTCGCACATGAAATCTTACCTGACAGACAATTAAATTCGTATTAACACCCAGCTACCGACATTAAACTTGATGTATCGATTGTAACTCAAAATTTTGCTGTCGACGTTGAAGCCGTGGACTCAGTTTGAAACTCAAGATTTCATTTCGAATTTGAAATCTTACCTGACAGATAATTAATTTCGTATTAACACCAAGCTGCAGACATTAAACTTGATGTCTCGATTGTAACTCAAAGTTTTTCTGTTGATGTTAAAGCCGTGGACTCAATTTTAAACTCAAGATTTCTATTTCGATCCTGATATCTTAGCTGACAGACAATAAATTTCGTATTAACATCCAGCTACAGACATTAAACTTGATGTCTCGATTTAACTCAAAATTTTTACTTTCGACATTAAAACCGTGGACTCAATTTTAAACTCAAGATTTCTATTTCGAACCTGAAATCTTAACTACAGACATTAAACTTGATGTCTCCATTGTAACTCAAAATTTGCTTTCGACGTTAAAGCCCTGGACTCAATTTTAACCTCATGATTTCTATTTCGGACTTGAAATCTTAGCTACAGACATTAAACTTGATATCTCGATTGTAACTCAAACTTTTGCTGTTGATGTTAAAGCCGTGGACTCAATTTTAAACTCAAGATTTCTATTTCGATCCTGATATCTTAGCTGGCAGACAATAAATTTCGTATTAACACCCAGCTACAGACATTAAACTTGATGTCTCGATTTAACTCAAAATTTTTACTTTCGACATTAAAGCCGTGGACTCAATTTTAAACTCAAGATTTCTATTTCGAACCTGAAATCTTAACTACAGACATTAAACTTGATGTCTTCATTGTAACTCAAAATTTGCTTTCGACGTTAAAGCCCTGGACTCAATTTTAAACTCAAGATTTCTATTTCGGACCTCAAATGTTAGCTTCAGACATTAAGCTTGATGTTTCCATTGTAAAACAAAATTTGCTTTCAACGTTAAAGCCGTGGACTCAATTTTAAACTCAAGATTTCTATTTCGAACCTGAAATCTTAGCTACAGACATTAAACTTGATGTCTCCATTGTAACTCAAAATTTGCTTTCGACGTTAAAGCCGTGGACTCAATTTTAAACTCAAGATTTCTATTTCCGACCTGTAATCTTAGCTACAGACATTAAACTTGATGTCTCGATTGCAACTCAAAATTTTGCTTTCGACGTTAAAGCCGTGGACTCAATTTTAAACTCAAGATTTCTATTTCGGACCTGAAATCTTAGCTACAGACATTAAACTTGATGTCTCGATTGTAACTCAAAATTTTGCTTTCGACGTTAAAGCCGAGGACTCAATTTTAAACTCAAGATTTCTATTTCGAACCTGAAATCTTACCTGACAGACAATTAATTTCGTATTAACACCCAGATACCGACATTAAACTTGATGTCTCGATTGTAACTCAAAATTTGCTTTCGACGTTAAAGCCCTGGGCTCAATTTTAAACTCAAGATTTCTATTTCGGACCAGAAATCTTAGCTACAGACATTAAACTTGATGTCTCGATTGTAACTCAAAATTTTGCTTTCGACGTTAAAGCCGAGGACTCAATTTTAAACTCAAGATTTCTATTTCGAACCTGAAATTTTACCTGACAGACAATTAATTTCGTATTAACACCCAGATACCGACATTAAACTTGATGTCTCGATTGTAACTCAAAATTTGCTTTCGACGTTAAAGCCCTGGGCTCAATTTTAAACTCAAGATTTCTATTTCGGACCAGAAATCTTAGCTACAGACATTAAACTTGATGTCTCGATTGTAACTCAAAATTTTGCTTTCGACGTTAAAGCCGTGGACTCAATTTTAAACTCAAGATTTCTATTTCGAACCTGAAATCTTACCTGACAGACAATTAACTTCGTATTAACACCCAGCTACCGACATTAAACTTGATGTCTCGATTGTAACTCAAAATTTTGCTTTCCAACTCAAGATCTGCAATTCGCACTTACGCAGCTGACTTCTCACAAAAGACATACGGTTAAAACTCAAGCTTTCCATTTTGACCTCTAAATTTCCACAACATGCGGATGTCAATTTTAAAGTGAAGACCTCCAATTTTCACACAAGACTGCGCCGGAAAAATTTCTACTTAAAATTAAAAATGTCTACCTTTAGCCCCGGTTTAAACTAAAGATAACGAGTATAATCTGAAATATGGTTTTTCACAAAGTAAAGATCTGCCACTTAACCTTAAAATGATGAATTTAACCTCAAGATCTCCAATTTTTACTTGTAAGATTTAGATTTTACAATCTAGATTTCAAATTCACGATCCTCAGCCGAAATTTCGATATGCAATCCGAGAGTTCTATGCTAAAAGTCATAAAAGATTAAACTCTACATATGGACTCTTGATATCAAGATTTTGCTTTCAATCCCAATTTTTTAATTTTAATGTTAAATATGCAAGTGTAAATAAGATTTTAAGTCTTCACAACAATTTCGACATAAAACCTATGTTCTGACTTTAAACTTTCAAATATCCAGCTCCGATCGTTTGTAAACTTAAAATTGCAACTTTAAGTTCAATGTCACCACCTTAAATCTAAAATCACAACTCAAAATTTCCTATTTAAGCTCAACGATTCAAGATGCAATGCAATTTTATGAATTTAAGCTTGAGATTTGCAAACTTATGATTTTGATTTCGATTTCAAACTCAAATAGAACTTTATGTTGATGCTTTCAAACTTAAAATATTCTCTTTGAACTTAAGAGTCCGATTATAAACTCAAGGTTTCCATTTCAACTCAGAATCTAAAAGCTAAATTTAAGTAGTAAAGTTTAAACTGGAGGTTCGTCAAAATTTAAATTTTACTCTTATTTTAGCCTAAAACATGTTGACGATTTCAATTTTAAACTATATAACTCGACTAAATTCAGCATAATGAACTTGAGCTCATAATCTTCAGTTGAAACATGAATTTCTCGGCTTGAAATACGGATATTCCGCTTAAATTTAAGATGTTACTTTAAACTCAAAGTTTTCAATTTAATCCCCATATTGTAACCTAGTTATCTTAACTTTAATTTCGAGATTTTTATATTTGTTTTAGATGACGGGATAAATTTGAATTGCCATTAAGTATTAATAGAAATTTAAAAAACTGAGTGGTAAATATTTCATAAACCCAGAGCAACAACTTCTAAAAAATTAACTAAGTTTTGTAATATAAAAGTACTAAAACATTCTGCAAATGGGATTATGTAAAGTTATGTATAAATACTTGCTCATAAACCTGGCATAAACCAATTTACAAGATTAAGTTAAACTTTAATAAAATTTGTATTAAAACCAAACTGTAGGGCGCTAATTAAAGCTTATAGAGTGTAATTTAAAACTTGGTAGAAAAAAGAGTGTCAAAATATGTTTCTTGATTTTCCACCTATAAAAACTTAAAATAAAAAATTCATTAAGCGTGTCCATAAATTCTAACGTTAATAGTTAGTAATATTAATGAGGATGTAATTCTATAAATAATTGGACTAGTTTCGTCACCCATTTAAGGTTCAAAAGCAAACTAAAAAAGCTTTATATTATGGACATTAATTACTATTTGTTTTAATTACAATTAAGTTGAACACTATTTCATACCAAAAATGACAGTTTTTCCCCAACGGTAATTTAAAAACTCAAATTAAAAATTGTTTTTCAGCAGATTCCATTATTAACCCTAATTTTGATCTACGTGCGTATTAATGTAAATTTTCAAATAGTGGACAAGCATACCCCAAAGTCAATTTAAAAATTCTGGGATTAAACTTGTTTCAATGGTTCAGATTTACACATTTGCCGTTTACATATATTTCCTTGTTTTTAATATTTTTCGGAAGTACAATACAAAGGCAGCAGTTGACATTTTATATACTGAGTGTTTTTGCTATTGAGCGCTGTGCTGTATCCAAGGCTCTTTCTATAACTTTCCTATTTGATTTACTAATTTATGGTATTTATTATTAAATCTACCTTGTCGTTGTTAATAAAATTTAATATTGCATTTGCATATAAAACTAGTCAGGTTTGTAACACCACAAGGACGGGACGATATTACCCCAAATACAAATCTCACACGTCGTAAATATGTTTTAAGGCAAATAAAATTATTACAGAACAGTTATCTTGGGAATTTCGGTGAACTATTATTGTAGAGGTACTAATTTAAATTGTTAACTAGTGGGCGGTTTTGCCCCAACCTGTAAAAAAGTTACTGTATTAGCTTAACAATAAATGTTTGTAGACTATGACTTTTTTTCATGGTTAGATAACCTTGAAGAAGGTTGCTTACCTTTATAAGTACTAAAATAATTCGTTATTTTCCTAATATGTAGGTATGTTTTAAAACTATCGTGTAAACTAGATTTCTGTGTCAATGTAAACTTCCTCACAGCTAGAAAAAAAAACGTGTTTTTCACATCTAAACAATCCTTATTTTAGAGTTACCTATCGGTTTAGGGTATTAGTACCGGTTAAGATAAAAATTTTAAATGAAAGATAAGTAACTTAACATAATTAAGCATGGCATATTATTAACAAGCCTCTCAGAACTCAATGTGAGCGGTGTGAGGAAATGAAACTTTCAGAAAACCTTTACTAAGCCTAAATCTCGATAGTGGGTAATAATGTTACCGTTCCAAAAATGCGCGCACGTTATTCATACAAGAAGTGAAACAGACCCAGCGGGTTTCCCGATGGTGAGAAAAGGATCACACACGCCCGAGTGGACTTTTATCGTTTTTAAATATACATAACACGGCATATTTGTGCTAGGAGTGTCTGTAGTTCCATCCCACACGTTGGCCCACGTGCGCGCACCAAACTTTACCTTACGGCCCTGGAAATTAGGATGACGAGCTCGAGATCGTGTGTGTATATTCTAGTGGCCGATGAATACCTAATTAAGTTTTTTAATTCTCAAATATTGTGAAATTGGAGAGAGTTATAGGAGCCGTAACTTTATGTTCCTCTACCGGCTGCTGATGTGACCAAATCGATTTTGAGGCTTCTTCTCTGTCCTTCGACGCCAAATTTATTTCAGGAGTGGGTGTGGGAAGTCCTTCTGCAACCTTTTTTGTTTATTTATTTTCGTATGTGAATGGGATCCTGTTTTTGTATCCTTTGTAATTTTATATAGTGTTGGTAATATGTCGAGGGGAAAAATAACTGCTGTTTATACAGTGGCGTAGTTAACAAAGAGACCAGCGAATTTGGCCCAAGGGCGAATTTTAGTTATGTGAAATACTTGAAATTTTCATATTACTTTGCACCGCGTGCTTTTTTAAATTTCGTTGATGAACGTTCAAGTAATGTGAAATATCGTTAAAATTTATTGATATCGTATTATTTACATGAACACTTTTTTATTTCCAAAATCTTAAAAAATGGATTAAATTGGAGAGATTCCTGCAGTCCTAAGCTTCCTCCCTTCTGAGTTCCTGTATTGTACAAAAAAAAATGGTATTGTATAACATACAATATTGTAAATATGTATACAGTGTGCTGACTTTGAATACGCTCTAACGCGAAAATATACACATGTAGAATTGTTTAATTTCCTTCTCTACAAGTTGGAATGAAGCACATTGTAACAAAGTATACATTGCGTGGAATTACTGTAATTATATGTGTATATAGAAGGTTTGACATTTAATTCCTGGCACAGTCACAATAAGCACAATTTAGTAAAAATAACATAAAAAAATGTAATATGTATACAAAGT
Organism: Limonius californicus; assembly: GCA_014611495.1. Lineage (NCBI taxonomy): Eukaryota > Metazoa > Arthropoda > Insecta > Coleoptera > Elateridae > Limonius > Limonius californicus. The sequence continues at coordinate 13,993 of JABXWE010014989.1, read as the reverse complement.
AATCTCTATTTACTTTACTACCTATACACTTATTCCAAAGTCTTAAGAATTTTTGGAAACAGCCAGAAAAGCCATCAGAAAAAAGCTGCTTTCAATTCAGCGGTTACATTTTTCTTAATATCGTCTACATCCTCTACACACAAGTGCAGAATGGACAGATGCATTGTCAGGCAACAAGAACCACCATTTTATCGAAATTGCAGTCATACTCGAAAAATGCGCTGGAATAATTTCTTCATCACTTCAATGCAGAATCCACTATATACTTTTGAACTTCAGACACAAATTCTTTATGGATCGAACCCTATGTATCCCCTATTAGTTGGTCCCATAGCCAAACGCTGCTGGTGCCGGTGGGGCGGTCACCAGAGTGAAGCAACGCAGGCTTGGGTCACTACTAGAATGAATGGCCCGTTTAGAGGCACAACAACAGTATTCGGCTGTGCTTCGGAGGGCACGTTAAAGCCGTCGGTCCCGGTTACCACTACGGTGGTAATCGTTAGGTCAAGTCTGAGGCGCTGACGCGACCTGAAAACCCTGACAACAAGCTCTACCACAGCCACACGAATTATCCTATTTATCGAATGGGTAATCAGCATTGTTTTGATTCTGGACATTTGGAAACTAAACTTTCTGAGTCTTGGTGATGATTCTCCAATTCACTGTTTGCTCAGGATCGTACTGAAACACCCACGACCTATCACCAATGTTTATCACGATTTCAACTAACTGTGAAAAAAATGGCAGATGATTACAAACAAGTGTTGAAATTTTATTTTTCTTTTTCTAAAGCTTTTGAAGTACGTAGTACTTTTTTCACTTTGATATGAAAAGACACCTAAGTGGGTTTTCTTGTATAGCTTCTATTTATCGTGCTTTCGCCAGTACATTCAGTCAAAGCAAAATACGTTCCCGTCTAGATTACTCTTCGAATATGTTCTATATCTGGTCAAATTCATGAAATTTCCAAAACTTTCTAGAAAGCTCGGCTAATTTGCTATTTATTTATACAATATTCGGTTCTTTAATCTCAAATTAAAACAAAACATGTCAAGATCTAGCGTACCCTTCGCACATGTGAAATAAACTAACAAAATGGCGAATTTCTTGCCAAACTCCTAAACTTTTAGAAACAGTATTAGGTTAATATTTTCTACAACCCTTTCTATTTGTTAATGGTTATGAAAATGGACGCGACAAAAACCTACGAAACCGGATACTCAATTTCAAAAATACGTTCTTGCTTCCTTTATACTTTATGACTATAATTTTGTTTAAATACAAAAATTAAATTAATTGTATTTTTAACCGTTTTAAATAAGCAAAGAATATGGAACTCTACAGACTCCTCTTAAGCTTACGAAGGTTTTACATAAACCTCGATTATATTAAGAAAAACATATAATTAGAATTTTATAAGCGTAGTATGTATAGCATAATTTCTTAATTACGTTACATTCCCATCCTTTAAATTAAATCAGTGCAGGCTACATAAAGAACAAGTACAGAACCTATTTATATCAAAAACTTCTGTCATAAAATTGTTTCCCTTCTAGAACAGTTTTCACTTTACTAAAGAAGAGAAAATAGACTGGTGCCATGTCAAAAGAATAGAGTGGTTGATTGATTTCGACGTCGTGTTTCATTAAAAATGACTTCAAAATCAGTGCAGAATAGGCAGGTGCATTGTGATACAACAAGAATCAACTACACTTTCCTCGAAATTGCGGTCGCACTCAAGAAGTGCATTGCAATAATATAACCATAGCTTCAACGTAGAATGCATTATTTGCCTTGCAGACACAAATTTTTCACGGAACTTAACCTATTTATTGAAGAAGGTAATGGTAACATGGTTTACATTCTGAATTTTTGCCAACGAAATTTTTTGAATCTTAGTGATGATTTTCTAATTCAGTGCATGCTCTGGTCTGCATGTAAAATTTGACGAATCGTCCCTTCTTCTGGTGTTCAATGCATCTGCCGTCATTTAGAGAGTCATTCGGCGATCTTTTGTCACAATTTCACGAAGCATCACAAAACTAACCAGAATACAGAGACTCGCCTGTTTGTGTATATGTGGAGTCATGAACAGAACTCCAACTGCATCTATGGAAGCCCTTCTGGGACTAATCCCTTTAGATATATATATATATATATATATATATATATATAAAGGGGGGAGCCTGGATTTGAGGGCATAGAATGAAATCCACCGGCAACTGGCACACCAGCCAGGAACGATATGGACACAAACCAATACAGGAAGTAGTAGAAGGTAACCCCATCCTTCAAATGGGTTCCGAGTATATCCTTCCAGTGTATTCCTTTGACAAACCATTCACTCTGAGATACAATCGCAATGACTGGGTCCAAGGAACCCCACCTCAGCTGTCAAGGGGGCTAGTCTGATACACAGACGGCTCCGGCACAGCAAAAGGCACAGGGACCGGAATATATGGCCAAAGACCAAAGGAGAACAACAACAATCATTCCTCAATCAATAATAAAATCTGAAATCAAAAAAGGCCATCCACAATCTCAAGAATAATAAAGCACCAGGACCTGATGAGGTTCCGGCAGAATTAATTAAACTGCTGGACGACGGAGGCATTGCAGTTCTTCAGAAACTCCTCAATAAAATATATGAAACTGGTCAGTATCCTGCCCAATGGATTTTATCAATTTTTATACCCTTACCAAAAAATAACAACGCAAGGAAATGTGATGAGCATATGTTTATCAGCCTCATGAGTCACACCCTAAAGCTATTCCTAAAGATATATTCAGAAAATGCGAACAACCCATCAGCGACACACCGTTTGGGTTTAGACAAAATATGGGCACAAGAGAAGCCTTGGTTGCTTGTGCAAAATATTTACGACCAGAGAACAAATGTAATCATGTGCTTCATAGACTTCGAGAAGGCCTTTGACAGGGTACAACACCAAAAACTATTCTAAAAATTCTAAGGCGGGTGGATATTGACCAAAAGGATATCCGACTTATTGAAAATCTATATCTGAACCAAACATCCCAAATTAAGATCGATGGTGAGACAACTAACACAGTTGAAATTCGCAGAGGAGTCCGCCAAGAATGCGTTCTCTCACCCTTGTTATTTAACCTGTATTCCGAACATATTTTCCAGGAAGTACTAAAGGATGTTGAGATGGGCATCGTACTTAACGGGGTGTGGATTAATAACATCCGATATGCGGACAACACCGTTCTAATCTCTAACAACATCTTCAACACCTAGTCAACGTAACAGGAGAACACTGTCAAAGAATGGCCCTTAAAATAAACACGAAAAAAAAACAAAATATATGATAGTGACCCGTAAACCAGACAGTTTCAGAAACTCCAGTCTAACACATGGGGGGGGAGCCAATTGAGCGTGTAAATAATTTCAACTATCTCGGATCATGGCTTAATGAAGACTGGACATCCGATTTAGACATAAAATGTCACATAGAACAGGCTCGAATTGCGATTGTGAAACTTAAGGGATGAGTTCTCACAAACTCAGACTTTGACTTGAACCTCAGAGTAAGCTTTATAAACTGTTACATCTGGTCAGTACTGTTATATGGAATGGAGGGATGGACCTTGCAAGTGACCACAATGAACAAATTGGAAGCCTTTGAAATGTGGATATACCGCAGAATACTTAAAATCCCATGGATGGCACGAGAAACAAATAAGAACGTTCTTAGCAGGATGAAGAAAGACAGAGAACTACTAACGACAATCAAGAAAAGAAAAACAGCGTACCTACGATATATAATGCGCAACACAAAGTACCAATTATGACAGGTATTTATCGAAGGAAGGTATGACGGTAAAAGAGGAATGGAAGGAAAAAGATGTCATGGTTCCGCAGTATAAGACAATGGACCGGACTGGGAACGATGGAAGACCTAATACTTACATTAAGAGATCGGAATGAAATGGAAAATGTGGTCGCAAACATTCAGTAATGGATATGCAACAACGCATAACCGTTGGATGTAGTTAAAATAGTTTGGGGTGTCTTTTACACCCTTCTAATGGTTTTGTTGGTTTTTGGCCGGTTGGCCAAAGGCTTTTTGATGTTTAAATTTAAAGTAAAATACATGATTTTGTATAAATATTTATTGTAGCCAGTGATGACGTGGGTGTTTTAGTTTTACGTTTTTACTAAATAAGGTAATGTATTACTAATTTGTTACTACTGCCTGCATATTGTCTTTTCTTGATCTAGATTTATTTTAATTCTTGGTCTGATGATGCAACAGTTGTGAGTTGCGAAAGCGTTCACCACCAATTTAACTTAATTTATTTACGAAATATATTTCGTGGGGCAGACAAGGTTGTTGTTTCATTTAAATTAGAAGACCATAGAGTTGAAGTGCAAACTGGGCTAACTACCCTACTTCAAAACCCTGCTATTAATCAATAAGGAACTCCCCAATTTATTATGAAATTCTGAAAGTTCTAAAACACTCTTACAGAGATTATATGAATTATATAAAAACAATTTTGGTAAACTACAAAAGACCACATTCTGTATATTTGATATCCTTTTTCTCTTTAACTGAAAGAAAGACGGGTCAAGATCTTATTTAATTTTCAGCCATGTTAAAAAAATAGCCACTCTGCGTCTTCTTGTTGTTTATCAATCTTTAATAAGCCGAACTCTAAAAGTTTTCGAAAACATACATTTTTAAAGTATGTTATAGTCAAATATCATTTCGGTAAATCGCAAATGTACGTTACACCTCTTTCCCCTTACATTTTCCTATTTTAAGCGAAAGAAGGAAACTTTATTGATGTTAGATTATTATTATTATTTATTATTAACACTTTTCCTTAATATTTTAGAAAAATGATTTTGTTAAAATGCCAAAGCGACTAATATTCTACTTTATTTTGCAGCCGCTTCCTTCGCAAATTATTATCTTTTATTTATTATTGTACAATCCCCAGTTTCTGACAAATATTATTTTCCTTTTCGTTACGTCTCTGCTCTTAAAAGGTTCTATTAGTCCCTAAGAGTATCTACTAACGTAAATAATATAAATGGCCGTAATTTCTTACAAAGGAAACGTCTGTCATCTTCATGCGTTCAAACAACAAAAAGCTAGACGCAATTTGCTCAAGTTAATCCCTAATTAAACAAAATTGCTCATTGCAAATGCATCCTGCGGTAAATAGAGCCTTGGGTACTTCATCTACAAGAAGCGGCGGGAAATACATGAACACAGGATGAAATCCCGTAAAAGTTTCAAATTAACTCGATTACGAGCCCTCTTCATTAAAGAACTCGACGGATAACGAGAAGTGCAAAGTTTGACAGCGAAACCGTGCATGTATAATCACGTTACTCCTTTAAAATTCGGAATTAGCCATAATATCAACCCACAACCAAACGCCAAATGTAGGCTGTTGTGGCCCAGCGAAAATGGGGCTTATTAAACAGCATTCGATCGATCAATTTCATATTTTTTGGGATTAAATTAATTCCGTGTCATTTTCCGGAATATCGCGGTACACACTCGCTCTGATTAAGCCCAGTTTAGGAAGATAACCGGATTTTAAAAATAATTGAGGTTTTGTGAAGTTAATTTGAATCTTTTTACAAAAACATTTCTTAAACTTCTTTCGATAAAAAAGAGAAAATCTATTCCTGCAGAATTCTCTCTTTATAGTGTTTCAAGTACGAGAATGTATTGTAATCATGAAAAGAATCGATTTTGACAGACAGACACGATTTGGGCCTTTAGACAGAAATTGATTTTAGAGAAATATTTCTCCAAATGTGAACCTTTAAAAGATCTCTACAAACCCCCGACATTGTAATTCAAGCATAAAAATATTTTTAAAATGCCCTTTTATATACCCATTGCGTACTTATCGTTGGTTAAACAAGGTCTTTTTTAATGTTTACAGCGATCTATTTCTTATCTCAAACATTTTTCCGTCTAGGTAATCTTATTTGAATAACGACGCGTACTAAATGCAGTAAAAGCACTAATTAAAGTACGTACAGACCCATTAATTACATGCAGTTACATAGCTTCGCCATAAAGCTGCAAACAATGGTTTATTTGGAACATAATTTTCTCAAATTTATTAAACTGTCTATAGTTGAATTAGAAACGACATACTATTTCTATTCAATCGGCAAAAAGTATTTAAAATTTAATAAAACATATACATCTGTGAAAATTTTAGAATTATTGCAGTAAATATAAATTTGTAGCTATTTTCACTATTTGTTTTTCTTAATACTATAAGTACATATACATATTGACAATATGCAGTTTTTACTCTCTTCTCTACCTACTTTAGCTTAAACTTCAATTTCAAACTGACAAAATTTTAAACTTGATTTATTGATGTTAAACGCGATACTTAAACTTAAAAAGTAACTTCTATTTTTAAACTCAAATTATCCATTTTGGTTTTCAAGTTAACTGTCTGGATATAATGCTGCGATCTCTACTTCAAGCTAAACTAATTATATATTTACCAGTTTTAATTTTAGACTGGAAATCTTAACTTCAAAGCCCCCATTTCTACTTTAAACTCAAAAATGATCATTTTACCTTAAAGATGGAGTGGAGTTCAACTGTTGATTTTGATCCAGAGTTCAATATGTTGATTTAAAACGTGTGAGTTATACTTCGAACTGCATACGTTGAATTAAAGGTCAAGATTTCAACTTTAGAACTCGAAACATCGACTTCAAATTCGAGTTCTCGGCTAAAAATTTTGAGTTTAAACAAGAAATTTCTTCGTCTTCGATATCTAGTCTGTAAACATGATAACTAGGTTTAAACGATCTCAAGTTGAAACTTGATGTTGCGGCTTTAAACTTAAACACTCAACTTTAAAATCAAAACGACGACTTCAGCTTGCAAGAAGAAGAGCAAATCTAGCCTTTTAAAGTAGAGATTTCGATATTAAGCTCGAGGTGTTCTTGTCAAACTTAAAATGCGAAAAAAAAATAAACTACCTAGTCTAGCCAAAAGTTCTGTCACAAATTTTGTAATGTCTTCATATTTCTTAAAAATGATAAAATCAAGTTGCCGTGGCATGTTTGTTTACTTTTGTTATGTAGCTGTCAAACCGAGTTCAATGTATACCAGTAGTGTTTTTGTTCAAGAAGGAATCATCAAAAATACAAAACCGTCTTACTATAATTTCTATGTATCGTGCAGGCCACTCAGCAAGTGCGATTTTCAAAGCCTTAAAACAACTGGATACAAGTCGGCGCTATGTGTATCGCACTATAGAACGGTTTGAGAAGACTCAAAGTGTACAAGACAGGCCTCGATCGGGGCGTCCAAGAACTGCGAGGACCATGAACCGCATTAAAGCTGTTCGTGCACGAATTCGAAGAAATCCTCTTCGCAAACAAAGTTTGATGGCGTAAGAAATGGGCATGAGCTCCAGATCCATGTCGCGACTGATCAGGGAAGACCTTAGTATGAGGGCTTATCGCAGAAGTACTGGACACTTGTTAACGTCTCGGCTTAAGGAAATAAGAAAAATCAGAAGCAAGTCACTCCTTCAGAGGTACGCCGAAAATCGTTATCGCTCAATCCTGTTTACCGACGAGAAAATCTTTACCATTGAGGAAAAATTTAACCGTCAAAATGACAAAGTGTATGCCAAAAGCTCTAAAGAAGCTGCTGCTGCAGTAGGCAAAGTTCAGCGTGGTCATCATCCAGCAAGTTTGATGATTTGGTGGGGAGTGAGTTGGCAAGGTGTGAGGAAGCTTCATTTTTGCAAGCAAGGTGTCAAAACCAGTGCCAAAGTGTATCAAACAGAAGTTCTTGATAAGGTGGTTTTGCCCCTTAATCAGACTTTATTTTATAACCAACACTGGGTATTCCAGCAAGATTCAGCACCAGCAAGAACATCACAATTGTGGCTTTCAGAGAATGTACCGGAGTGAAGATTGGCCCTCTGGAAGCCCAGATTTAAATCCTTTGGATTATAAACTTTGGGCCGAACTGGAGGCAATGGTTTGCAGAAAACGACATGCATCAATTGAATCCTTGCAACGCAGTTTGTGCAAAGCTGTTGAGAATTTTCCTATAGAAAAGGTGCGTGCCGCTATAGATGAATGGCCGGGTAGATTAAAGAGCTGCATCTGCGCTAATGGTGGACATTTTGAATCCTAAATTTTTGTAATTTATAGTAATAACCTGTTCTAATTAATAAATTATTAAACCTCAAATTCCTGTTAAATATAGTAGATCTATACAGCATTTACCTTGTGACAGAACTTTTGGCTAGACTAGGTAGAAGCACAAAATCTTGTTTTCAGAGTTTCGATTCTAAATTTGAAACAACGAATTGAAGATCTCGATTTTAAACGCACAGCCTCGACTTTAAAGTAAATGCGGTTTTTTGAAAGAGCGCAAATTTAAACTTGAGGTTTAAACTTTAAACTTGAAACGTCGACTTCATATGCAACATCGTACCTTTAAACCTGAGATCTCCATTTGAAACGTGAAATTTTGGAGTGATAACGATTACAAATGCGGCACCTCGATTTACAACTTGAGATCGTTACTTCACACTCAAGGCTTAAGTTGAAATACAATTTTAACCATCAACTTTATAGTCGAAACCTCGTCTTTAAACTTGATATCAAGTATTAATTTACGGTTTAAATCTGAAAGTACTTTAAAGTTAATGTGTTGATATTAAACTTAAAACCAAGGCATCGCATTGACAATCTTAATTTTTGAGTTCTCGATTTCCAGATTAAGCTCGAAATGTTGTCTCCAAGCCCAAGAACTCAATTTAAAAGTACAAAATTGCCCTTCAAACTTAGGGTTTCGATCATGAAAGTTAAATAAAGCGAATTAAAACATGAAACCCACACTTAAAAATCAAAATTTAGGGTTTCAACTTAAAAGTTGAACGCTCTAATTCAAATCTGAATTCAAGGTATCGACTTGGATAAGCCAAGCTCAAAACTCTTAAAATTCATACTTTAAGATCTTGAGTTTGAAACTATTTATGAAATGTTGTCTCCAAGCGCAAGAACTCAATTCAAAAGTAGAAAATTCCGCTACAAACTAAACCAGTTTAAACTTAGGATTTCGAGCATGAAGTTAAATAAAGCGAATTAAAACATGAAAACCACACTTTAAAATCAAAATTTAGAGTTTCAACTTAAAAGTTGAACGCTCTAATTCAAATCTGAATGCAAGGTATCGACTTAGATATGCCAAGCTCAAAAATTTGAAGCTACATTTCAGCTTAAATCTGAGCTCTTGATTTGAAATTCATTTTATGAACTTCAGACTACAATATTAATATATACGTCCTGATTTATAACTCAAGATTTTCACTTAAAATTCATACTTTAAGATCTTGAGTTTGAAACTATTTATGAAATGTTGTCTCCAAGCGCAAGAACTCAATTCAAAAGTAGAAAATTCCGCCTCAAACTAAACCAGTTTAAACTTAAAATTTCGAGCATGAAGTTAAATAAAGCGAATTAAAACATGAAAACCACACTTGAAAATCAAAATTTAGAGTTTCAACTTAAAAGTTGAACGCTCTAAATCAAATCTGAATGCAAGGTATCGACTTAGATATGCCAAGCTCAAAAATTTGAAGCTACATTTCAGCTTAAATCTGAGCTCTTGATTTGAAATTCATTTTATGAACTTCAGACTACAATATTAATATATACGTCCTGATTTATAACTCAAGATTTTCACTTAAAATTCATACTTTAAGATCTTGAGTTTGAAACTATTTATGAAATGTTGTCTCCAAGCGCAAGAACTCAATTCAAAAGTAGAAAATTCCGCCTCAAACTAAACCAGTTTAAACTTAAAATTTCGAGCATGAAGTTAAATAAAGCGAATTAAAACATGAAAACCACACTTGAAAATCAAAATTTAGAGTTTCAACTTAAAAGTTGAACGCTCTAAATCAAATCTGAATGCAAGGTATCGACTTAGATATGCCAAGCTCAAAAATTTGAAGCTACATTTCAGCTTAAATCTGAGCTCTTGATTTGAAATTCATTTTATGAACTTCAGACTACAATATTAATATATACGTCCTGATTTATAACTCAAGATTTTCACTTAAAATTCATACTTTAAGATCTTGAGTTTGAAACTATTTATGAAATGTTGTCTCCAAGCGCAAGAACTCAATTCAAAAGTAGAAAATTCCGCCTCAAACTAAACCAGTTTAAACTTAAAATTTCGAGCATGAAGTTAAATAAAGCGAATTAAAACATGAAAACCACACTTGAAAATCAAAATTTAGAGTTTCAACTTAAAAGTTGAACGCTCTAATTCAAATCTGAATTCAAGGTATCGACCTGGATATGCTAAGCTCAAAAATTCGAGGCAACATTTCAGCTCAAATCTGTGGTTTTGATTTCAATCAGATTTTATGAACCTCAGACTGCAATATTAATATATACGTCCTGATTTATAACTCAACATCTTCACTTAAAATACATACCTTAAGATCTTGAGTTTGAAACTTTATGAAATTATAGGTGAGATGTTTACCAAACTCAGGATAAGCAGCTTAAGGTCAATATTTTGACGTTACTATTATTTTTATTGGAATTCTTATTTTTAAAATCGGTATTCCCACTTTACATTGAAATGCTCATTTCCAACTCAAGATATCATTTTTAAGTGTAAGGTCTTTTTACTATAACGTCAATAAGTAAAATTTAGACTTGAAATTTCGAATATAAGTATAGAAAATATTTATTTTAAATGTGATGTCAATATTAAATTTTTTAATTACATACTCAAGGCGTCAAACGATAAAACGTGAATTTTCCACTTGGAACCGAGAATGTCCGAATTAAAGAGATTTCAATGGTACAATTCCAGTTTTGGAAATATTAAATGAAGTTATAAACTTTAATTTGAATTAAACTGCTTTTTAAACCTAAATTTCGTTTTGAAACTCAGAGCCTCAGTTTTTTATTCTCGTAGTAGCAACATTAAGTTTGAGAACTTATTTTGAAATTCAATCTCACACTATAAACTTAACTTTCCGTGTTTAAAACTTGAGACCTCTACGGCAAATTCAATACGACTTAAATTGAAATCTTTAGAACAAACTCAAGATTTCAAGTTTAGACTTAAGTTTGCTTATTTAAACTGAGAATCTTGCTTTGACATTTTAAATCTCGCCTTATGATGAGTAACCTTGAGTTCGAATTGAAGATCTCGCTGTTTAACTCAAAAATGTCGAATAAAAGTTCTAAATCTTTGTTTCTAACACTATACATGGATTTAGAACATGAGAAATCAGATAAACAGTGAAGAGCTCGAATTTAAACTTGATGTTTCTGCTTTGAACTTAAAATGTAGACTTTAACTAGAGATCTCGTTTGTAAACTTGTGTTGTTGAGTTTGAAATAGAGATTAATAAATAAAATGCATCTAACTTTGTAGCTGTTTCTACAACATCGACATTTTAACTACATCCCGGTTCATTTGTTATTAAAGAGTGCACCATAAAGGAGAAAATGGCTGCTTTAAACATACTACTACTTCAGGGACATAATTAACAATGAATGGATCAAAATAAAAAAAGTTATAATCCTTGATGTTACAACCCCTTGTTCTCTTTTACGCTGTTAATTTTTATCCCGTTATTATGAGCAGCTCTTGCTTTATCTTCCCATCTTTATGCTCATCAAGTTGAACTAACACCTACAATAAAGCCGAAAATTATCTCCTCCTCAGCTTTCATATCATCCGCACCGAATTTGAAATTCTATACATATTTTTACAGTCCTAGGTTTCGGGATCCCTGTAGACCAATTCATCACAGGAGCGCAAGCCTAATCTAAAATTAAAATTACGCAAAAAGTAAATTTTTCAGCGATTATTGCTCTCGGGGGTGAATTTAGACTTGATCTAAAATCTAACCTGCGTGTTTAGAACAGATCTAACGTCCTGTCGCGCGCTATATAAGCTGGAGTGGACGCCTGGGGTGAAATTATAAATTTATTGCACATGTGGTTGAAGTTACACGATCCGCTATATTCGCAGCCAACTCGGATCCTCGGTTTGAACAAACCCACTCGGAGCTCACTGACTGTATTGCAACACTTTTGAGTGCAAAAACGCACAGAGACACTTTCTTTGAGTTGGTCTCATAAAAAGAACGTGCACAGGCAAAATTTCAACTCGTAACTGATCGTTATATGTATGTAAAATCTGGGCTGGCGGTGAGGTAAAGAGAATTAGTAGTAGTCGTTTTGGATTTTACTACTGGGCCAGTTACAGGCGCCAAAGAAATTTAAAATTCGTATTTGATAAGCCCTGTATTATTTCCGATCAGATCCTGGTAATTGAAACTCAAAATCTGGTGTTAGAAATCCCGATTTCAAACATAAGATTTCGTTTTGAAATCCAATTTACAATAATCTACTCCTCAAACTTAAAATGTAAACTTAACAGTTTTTGAGCACAAGATTTGCTTTAAAAGTCAATGTCTTGAGTTGTCCAATATGACGATTCGACCTGATAGTAAAAATCGCCATCAAGCTCAATGTACCATAAAACAATTCCAATTCTACCTCTAATCGGTGAATTTAAACTTGACATTTCTATTCGAAACGCAAAATTCTGATTTAGAATTCGTTCGATACTCAAGTTTTTATACTTAAACCAGATATTTCCACTTAAAAAGCCAAAATGCCGACATTAAATAGACATCTTAATAACAAAATTCCCATGTTAAATTCCAAAATCAGTTTCAGACTCAACCTACTTCTATTTCCGCCTCAAACTTAAAGTTTGAAATTTAAGATTTACACTCCAGGTTTGCTCTTAGGACTCAGACCCAACATTTTGCACTAACATTTGTTTTTAAATATATAAAATTCTCAACATGAGAGTAACGATTTCAATTTTAAAACCCGCAACGTCGATTTAAACCTAAAACTGCTGATTTTAACTTGAGTGTTAGTCTCAAATCTCGAAATAAACTGCCCATTCCTTCCTTCTAAGTGAAAAGCTCTAGTTTCATCTTTACGTTAACGAAAGAAATGCCTATTTCTAATATTCCGTTTAAAAACTAGAAATAAAATAATTTCCAATTCAAATTCAATATCCATGGTTAAAAATGACATTTTAAATTCATGCTCACACTTCAGATTTCAAATTCAGTTTTAAACAAAAAAACTACATACAAAACGAAAGCCCTGCACTTAAAATTGAAGGACTCAAGTAGGTATAAACTTGACGTTTCGACTTTAATTTAAAGTAAAAATGCCAATTGAAACTTGAGATTACGTTTTCAAACTCAATATTCTGACCTCCTATTGGTTTTAGAATTCACAATTTCGACGTAAACGTGAAAAATTGACTTAAAGCTCTAAATTTCAAGTATGGACTTAACGTTTCGACTTTAATTTAAAATAAAAATCCCGATTGAAATTTAAGATTCCGATTTCAAATTCCTGACCACTAATTAGTTTTGGAATTCACAATTTCGACATAAAGGTGAAATATTCACTTAAAGCTTTAAATTTCAAGTATGAACTTAACGTTTGGACTTTAATTTAAAGTAAAAATGCCGATTGGATTTGGAATTCACAATTTCGACATAAACGTGAAATATTCACTTAAAGCTCTAAATTTCGAGTATGAACTTAACGTTTCGACTTTAATTTAAAATAAAAATCCCGATTGAAACTTGAGATTCCGATTTCAAACTCGAAATCCTAACCTCCAATTAGTTCTGGAATTCACAGTTTCGACGTAAACGTGAAATATTCACTTAAAGCTCTAAATTTCAAGTATGGACTTAACGTTTCGACTTTAATTTAAAATAAAAATCCCGATTGAAATTTGAGATTCCGATTTCAAATTCCTGACCACTAATTAGTTTTGGAATTCACAATTTCGACATAAACGTGAAATATTCACTTAAAGCTTTAAATTTCAAGTATGAACTTAACGTTTGGACTTTAATTTAAAGT
>JABXWE010014988.1:0-17293 GCA_014611495.1 Limonius californicus | reverse complement strand
GAGTTGTGGACATTAAGGTGCGTGGTAGTGAAATACGCCGCTCAGTAACAAATATTTGTGCGTTACCCATCGAGTAACAAAAGTGTTTAGTTTTTTTATGTACAAGATTGTATTTCGGTTGTTTTTACAATGTTTAATCAATTATGTTTGTATGTCACAATATATTTACTATTGTTGTTTTTTAAAGATCCTATGATCTTTCAAGGCGGGCGGTATGTTAAGCCCAATTATGTATTATTTGAATTTTTGTATTTTTGCCGCCGCTAATGGCGCTGATGCCTAAAATCGCTCGTGACCGACAGTGCTGCAACGATCGTTGTGAAGAGCGGTCTTACAGGCTCATTGTAATATTTCAAGAATATGTACACAATAAATTTAAGAAAAATACAGTCCACTGTTTTTAATAAAAAGAAGGCAATTTAAAACAATAGTTTTAAAGTTTCTGAATATTTGCTAGCTGTCTTTACTAGACAAACATTTAATTATATGCCATAGATTATATGACGTAAAGAGATTTCGCCCAATGCGAGCTCTTAAGCGAAGCGATTGCACAATTTTTACAGAAAATCTTGGTGCAATACATTTGTATGACCCTGTGCGTGTGCCCATTAACAATCTTGTTAAGTGGGTAATAATTTCACTATTTATGAGATCAGTGTAGTTTTGAACCTTTAAATTTGAAACGGCATCTTTACGTTTTGCATTAATGATAAATCGCCTATTGCATATTTTTTACATTCTATTATGTGAAAGAGAGGTAAGTTATATAAAATTCACTTAGCCCCTTTCTAACGACAGTTTTACGTCATTTCCCCTGTTAATAACCTCTAGTGTTTGATCTTAACATCTAAAAAGGATAAGATTGAGGAACAAACAGTGATAAAATGAAAACAGCTTGTTTTCCGTGGATGAGGTTGCATTCCTTTTTGCTAATCTTTTAGTCGTTTGCAAAACTTTTCTTGGTAGCAGCTTATCATAGGATATTCTAGCTGATAAACCTTGGCGTTGCTCGCTTATCAGCATTCAGAGTAAAGTTTTAACCGTTTTGAATAACACGGTGTGACCTAAAAAATTACTGTGATCAGCTTTAGAACAGCAACGTCTTTGATAAGTTCTTAGCTTTATTGGCGTAGTGCAATTACGAGGGGATATTGATATCTAGTTAGCCTGGAAAGTTTCTAGTAAAGAAAAGAGAATGTGGTTGCTATGGTTACAAATACGATGTTCTATAAATAAGTTGACAAAGTTTGACATCCATAAGTTGAACGGCGATCAAACTGTGAATTTTTGAAAACAGCATGTCTGAGAAAAAGATAGCATTTGAAAAAATCCAGTTTCGGTCAGTTATTAAATATTTATTTTGGAAAGGGTTATCGGGCAAAGAAATGTTTGCTGATATGGTAGAAACCTTAGGTAATAATTAGTGTCCTTCATACGCCACTATTAAAAACTGGGTTGCGGAATATAAAAGAGGAAGACCAGATGTGAAAGATGAGCACCGCCCTGGAAGACCAATTTCTGTGACCACTCCGGAAATCATTGATTCTGTCCATGATATGATTTTAGAACATCAACGTATTGGGATTAAGAATATTGCAGAAGTATTGCACATTTCCTATGAACGTGTGTGTCACATCATTCATTACGACTTGGGTATGAGAAAGCTTTCGGCCAAATGGATTCAAAGATGCTTGAACGCTGATCAGAAGCGCGTTCGATTGACAACGTCAAAGGAAATCTGCAGCCGTTTTGCAGAAGATTCCTCAAACATTTTGGATCCGCTTATTACTATGGACGAAACGTGGATCCATTACTATGGCCCAGATACTAAAGAGCACTCCAAACAGTGGAAGCATGTTGGTTCTCCACGACCCAAAAATCCGTGTTCAAAAATCAACCCACAAGATTCTTGCTTCAGTTTTCTGGGACAAAAATGAGATAATTCGGATACATTATTTGGAACGCGGTAAAACTATGATGGGAGCATATTATACCGAGTTGCTAACTAAATTACATAAGAAAATTGAGAAAAACGCGCGGAAAACTTGCCAGAGGTGTGCTGTTTTTGCAAGACAACCCTCTTGCTCACAAGTCGTTGATTGCACCGCAAAAAAATAGATGAAATTGGTTTTGAATTGGTTGACCACCCGCCCTATTCTCCGGATTTAGCACCGCCAGGTTATTATTTGTTCCTAAAACTCAAAAAACATTTGAAAGGTAATAGATTTTCGACAAATGACGAAATAATATGTGCCATTGAGGAGTGGTTTGCAGACCAAGACAAAGATTTTAAGTGGCTTAGAATTACTTTATGAACGTTTTGCTAAATGTATAAGCCTCAAAGGAGATTATGTTGAATAAATAAAATTTTGTTTTGTAATATTGTGGCGTTTTATATGGTAGGCTAAGTACTTATCAATACCCCCACGTATATTAAAATAAAAGTTAATAACTAATCAAATCATACGGATGGATATTCTTGCATAGCTGATTCAGTTTTTTTATATCTACATATTCAAATGAATTAAACATAAGAATTAGGAAATAATCTTATTGCCGAGCAAATCCAATAGATTGGTAGAATAGGATAAATTCAGAATTTACATTTTCATTATTGATAATATTTGATAAACATTCAACATGTACCTATGTACAACGTCTAGCGTCGTCTGCTAGTTTCTGGTTGATATTCTTTATCTAATTTCCATGGTTTCCGATATTTAATGTATTGCATTCCTCACTACAATGTCAAGTTTTGTATGATTTATGCATTCTGATATTACAATATAAATGATTATGTTCTTCGATACAATTTCATATTCTGCCATATAGGACAATGTACTTTCGCAAAGGAACTATTTTTGCCCTATTATAATCGCCATAACTCACACAGAACAATAAGCAGAATTTTATTGCATAAATGTTTGTTTGATGGTAAACAGTACGACTTCCGCTTTAACAACTTCAGTAACCTAGTGAACTTTTTACGTATGTTGTAAAGTATTTCATTTATGGAAGGTCATTGAATAGCCTTATACTGACTACATAGTAAACTAATGATGATAAACTATTTGTTTGATCTGAAATGGATGAGAGGTTCCAATTAAGATATGCTCGTACGTATATCTAAATTAAAGTACTACTGTTTGTGTATACCGGGAAACTCCACTTAATAGAAACTGTTTGAATCCATAAACTGATTGATACCCTTTGTAGTGAGACTTCAGTTCGCTATAACGGATACTCTCTATTCTATTCTTTAGAAAATACGGTTAATATCAAACGTCAGTTAATGATAATTTGGACGTTATTATCAACTTAAACATATCTGAAATCATTTGATATATGTTCACTGTGGAAGAAGTTGATAATGATGAACATGAAGTTTTTATTTTATGATGAATTCGGAATATGAAATAACGTCTCGAGAACACTCAGTAAAAATTAAGCGAATAGGTATACCATATTTCAATATACAGTAACAATATTTTTCAACGAATTCTTGCTGACTGCGTTACGAATCAAAGTACAAAAGCAATACCTACATTTGTCAAATAATATAGGTTGTATTCAGTATTTTGTTAGAATAATAATATTTAAAATATTTATACGCTTTGACTATTTTGATGATAACTAATAAATAAATGATACAGGTACCATCTATTTGGAAATATACTTTAAACAACTTCATATTTTGAGTTTTATGTGTAGATGGGACACTTAACAGGCCCGAATCGTCGGTCTGTTAGAGGGGGATTTTAAAAAACAAAAGTTATTGTAAAGAAAAAGTTATTATTGGAGTAATCTAAGTATCCCTTTTCCCATTAACGATTAATATGTACAGTGAAATTCCTTTATAAGCGGACAGCAGTAGGACCGAATACTTTGTATGTTATAGGGGAACTCTTAATACATCGAAAGGTTGTTGTAAAATTAAAGAAAAAGTTATTATTGGAGTCATCTAAATATAAATATTAATATGTACACCGAAATTCCTCTTTAGGGAACACCAATAGGACCGAATATTTTGTGCGTTATACAACGGAAGGTTATTGTAAAGTTAAAACAAAAGTTATTATTAGAATCATTCCTTTCCCCATTAAAGATTAATATGTACAGTGAAATTCCTTTATAGAGGACACCAAAAGGACCGAATATTTTGTGTTTTATGGGAGGACGCTTAATAAATACAATGATAGGTTGTAAATTTAAAGCAAAGGCTATCATTGGAGTCATTTAAGAATCCTATTTGCCCATTAAACATTAATATGTACAGTGAAATTCCTCTGTAGAGGACACCAATAGGACGGAATATTTTGTGCAATATAGGGGAACTCTTAATCTAACGAAAGGTTGTTGTAAAATTAAAGCAAAAGTTATCATTAGAGTCATCTAAGTATTCCATTTGCCTACTAAAGGTTAATGGGTACAGTGAAACTTCTCTATAGGGCACACCAATAGGACCGAATATTTTGTGCGTTATAGCCTATAGGACGCTTAATACACCGGAAGGTAGTTGTAAAATTAAAGCAAAAGTTATCATTAGAGTCATCTAAGTATCCCATTTACCCATTAAAGGTTAATAGGTACTATGGTGCTAGGACTTATCAGATGGTCCTAACACCTAATAACGTATAATTAAAATACACAATTGGAGAGATCAATTTATTAACGTTTTGCTTTTGATAAAAATAATCGGTAACTATTTACATAAAATACATAACAACGGAAACATAACAACCTCAGACGACCCGACCCGCACAACATTTACCCCCTCCTCTCTCTCAAAAAAAGAAAAAAACGCGCATGTAAAAGGGAAAACTTCCACAATCACGTGTTCGAAACAAAATTTTGACCCACATTATAGAGGTAATCAAAAATTTGGAACGATTGTGGTAGTTAAAAAACCCTTTATGCGAAAAAAAAAAGAAATATTTTCAAAAAATTCTTAAAAAATAACAAAGTCAAGATTAATTAATACAAACTTAAAGGAATACAATAATGAATAATAATATAACAAATTCTTAACCTAGTTAAAACTAAACTGGAAACCAAAACACAGGAACGGCGAGATGTGCAAGCGTCTGCAAACAGAAAAAGAAACAAAAAGGTGTATATATAACAAAAGGGAAATAATAACGTGTACGAACACTACAAAAGATGTGTGTAAGTGAATGTATTATGACGAATCACCCAAAAAATACGCTGGTTTAAGTCGATCAATGGACACCTTACCTTCCCTTCCATAATTTTCAAGAATAAAATATCGCTGAAAACGCTGCAATACGCGAAACGGACCTAAATAAGATTGTTTTAATCCCAATGTATGCGAATCATTACGAACAAAAACATGTGATACCGAAAAAAGATCTTTTGGAATGTACGAAGAAACATTATACGATTTAGTAAAAAAAAATTTTGCGTGAGACATCCGCTTACGAAGCTGCATAACAAAACTAGACGTATTGGAAACCGCAGAAGAATCCGAAGGCTCAAAAAAATCACCCGGTAACCGAAGCGGAGTGCCATATAAAATGTCTGAGGAAGAAACACCGACCTCCTCTTTAACAGCAGAACGCAACCCTAATAGAACCAATGGTAAATGTTGAACCCAACTGACTTGAGTGCTTCTTTTAATGTCCGATGAAATCGCTCTACAATTCCTTGACTAATCGGATGTTGTGCAGAAGATTTAATGTGACGAATTCCGAAATCATGTAAAAACTCGACCCATGCTGATGAAATAAATTGTGTTGCATTATCTGTAGTAACAAATTGAGGAACTCCAAAACGAGAAATCCAACCGGAAACAAAAGCCTCGATCACTTCGTCTGCTAAAGTAGATCGAAGAGGAATTGCCTCAACCCATCTGCTAAACCTATCAATAATTGTTAAAATGTACTTAAAACCGCGACAAAAAGGTAAATGAACGATATCCAAATGAATTTTGGCGAAACGAAAATCTGGTTCAGTAATGGGCTGCAATGAACCACGAGTGTGCCGTGAAATTTTGTTCCGTTGACAACTGTCACAAGACATAACCCATTTTTTGACATCCGTTTGCATGTTTGACCAAAGAAAGCGTTGACAGAGCAATTTCTGAGAAGCTTTAATGCCTGGATGCGCTAAACCATGTAATTGTTGAAAAATAGCAAAGCGAAATTGAGCTGGAACAAATGGACGTAATCTACCATGGCTACGATCAACCCAAATTTTCGTACCGCGAACCGTTTGTGATAATTCAAAACGAAAGTTTGGTTGTTGACGCAAAGTAAGAAGTTCTGGATCATTTATTTGCGCTGCAGCTAACTTGTCTAAATCAACACTAGTCAGTGAAGAAACTGTTGACACTCGAGTCAAAGCATCAGCAGCAACGTTCTGAGATCCACGTAGATGTCGTATGTCAGTGGAAAACGTAGAAATAAATTCGATGTGTCGAAATTCTCGTGGTAAATAGTGATCCGGAGAGCCTCGTATTGCGGAACAAAGTGCCTGATGATCAGTAAATATGCAAAATTCTTTATACTCTACATAGTAACGAAATTTTTTTACAGCAAAATAAACAGCTAACAATTCACGCGAGAAAATACTGTATTTTTGTTCAGCAGGAGTCAGCTTCCTACTGCAAAACGCTAAAGGTTTCCAAACACCATCTTCAAGTTGCTGTAAAACACCTCCAATGATAGTTGAAGAGGTATCGGCAGCAATACTGAATTCAGCACCTGAAATAGGGTGAGCGAGCAGTGTAAACTTGGCTAATTCATCTTTAGCTGCCATAAAAGCGTTTAATTGAACAGTGTTGAAAGTAACAGGTTTAGTGGATGCTTTACCAGGAATTACCAAAGCATTCAAGGGAGCTAATAAATCCGCACAATGTGGAATAAATTTATGATAATAACTAATCAAACCAATGAAATTTCGAAGTTTTTTCTGATCCGTAGGAACAGGAAATTCTTTAATTACCTGCACCTTAGAAAATTGGGGCGAAATTCCGGCACTGGTAACATGATGCCCTAAAAAGTCTAATTCGGATACAGCAAAAACACATTTATCTAAATTAAGAAGTAACCAAAATTTGTTTAGTCGTTCGAAGAGAAGCTTAAGGTGTTTGAAATGTTCTGTAGTGTTTTTACTAAAGACTAAAATGTCGTCTAAATAAAAAAAAATAAAACTTAGCTTTGCCAAGGCTTGGGAAATGAAACGGGACCAGGAACTCGGGGCATTCCGTAAACCAAAATTTAAACGGAGATAATGGAAGGCTCCAAGAGGTGTTGTAATAGCTGTCTTGGGTACGTCCTCAGCAGCAATGGGAATTTGGAAGTAAGCTTTCTTCAAATCCAATTTACTGAAGATCACGGAGCCTGCCATCTTTGCAGTGAAGTCTTGAAGAAAGGGAATCGGGAAGGTATCCGGAACCGTAACAGCATTTAAGCGTCGATAATCGCCAGCAACTCGCCAAGATCCATCCGGCTTCGCTACCATGTGGATCGGCGTCGCCCATGGGCTGTCAGAGCGCTCGATGATACCTTGGTCCAACAGCTCTTGAAGATGACCTTCTAGAAAATTGAGCTGATTAGGGTTAAGTCGACGTGGTTTAGAAGCAATAGGAGGACCTGTTGTAATGATTCTATGAAAAGTGTTGTGAAGAATTGGTTTGGTGATATCAAAATCTTTGGTTATATTGGGAAATTCGGCAAGAAGAGTCTGAACATGTGAAGACGCATGAGACGAAACATTGATTTGAAGAACAGGAGAATGTTGTGGAGAAAGTTTGGAAGAATAAGTAGATTTAGATGGAGAAGGAATAGTTGTGCAAGGAGGCACGGAATCCTTGCGAAAAACATTACTATCTCTATGTGAAAATAGCTTCTTTATAGGAAGAACACAATTATCACAAGAGGAGCGCGAAACAGAAGAAAGCGGTAAAGATACGCGAGGTTGCAAAGGTGAAAGTGAATCAGCGTGAAGAGGAACGGCTGCACTCGGAACTGATTCAAGAGGAAGGGCTTGATTATCAGAAAGACGAGGCAACAAAGTTCTCGAAACCGGATCCACTAACAACTTAAAATGCTGGATAAAATTAATCCCTAAAATAGGAATCGTTACATTTGCCAAAATAAAAGGCCAGGAAATCATGCGGTTATTAAGAAAACCAAATTTTAAATTTAGAAAAACAACTCCTTCCGTATCAATCATAGTATTATTAGCTGCAATAAGAGAAAGTGAATGCGGCCGAAACGTGGAATTCTTAAATTGCAACGGCAACAAACTATAAGAAGAACCAGTGTCCACCAAAAACACAATGCCAGTAGCATCTTGAACTGTTAAAAGAACACCGGTAGGAAGATTAGGGGTGACAGAGACAAGTGGCTGCCGCCCACAAGCTAGTTTTTTGAAAATGGACAAGGATTACCCATGCAATTTCGTGCACGAATTCCAAAATTATAATAGAAAAAATAGATTGTCTAACTTTGGCTTTCACTTCTGATGGTAAATGAATCACTAATTTGTCAAATTTGTCAGATTGCGACGTAATATTTTTTATTCGAAAAAAACTATCCACAACAATAAAATATAAACGAATATCAGTATCAAATTCTGGAAAAACCATTATACAAGCGATTAATAAATAATAAAAAAGAACTTATCTGAGTAATAGAGAAAATCGTAGAATCACGAAGATAATCCAACAGCCCAGACGACGACACGACACACAATGGCAGCAAGCAGGACAAGCAGGATGTTGGATGTTTCAGACGGGGCCACCAAATATGGTGCTAGGACTTATTAGAAGGTCTTAACACCAAATAACGTATAAATAAAATACACAATTGGAGAGATCAATTTATTAACGTTTTGCTTTTGATAAAAATAATCGGTAACTGTTTACATAAAAATACATAACAACGGAAACATAACAACCCCAGACGACCCGACCCGCACAACAGTACCATCATTAAATTTGCCTGCCACACTAATTGCTTCTCAAAAAATCGAGGATAGAGCCAACAGACGTAATAACAGATTGATGAAGCAAGACTCTTCCTCGAACATAGCTTCAATAATAAACAATGAAGGAATACAATCAACATCGTCATCGTTGATAAAGCTGTCAATTCTTGATGAAATTGATAAGCCGGCAGAATAAACACCGCAAGTGAAATAACGAAACTGAATCTGTTAGTCAAATCTTTAACGATAGCAAACGACTCTTTAAAAAGAAAATTATGTGACAAAGAAACAGATTTAAAAATATAGATAAATAAATGTGTCTCGTTTATTAGAAAAATGCTGCAGAGATATAGAAAACAACCAACCCCGAAAAAAACCGCAGAAAATAAAGTAGCCGATTTAAAAGCTATTTTTGGAAAGATCTTCACAGAAAAGCAATTAGAATCTGTATTAAAGATGAGTCGAAGAGTGCATTGGACAGAAAAAGAAATTGCTTTAGCATTCACAATTAGATATTTTAGCAAGAGATGTTACTTATATTTGCGCCAACACTTAAATTATCCTTTGCCAGGAATATCGACGTTACAAAAATGGGCTTCCAAAATAGACATGCGGCAAGGAGTGTTAGAATCCGTTTTAAAGTTGTTAGAAATTGCTGGAAAAACTATGACTGAGCAAGAAAGAGTTGTTGTTCTTCAGTTCGATGAAATGAAAGTGTCTGAAATGTACGAGTACGATCAGAAGATGGATCAAGTTGTTGGACCACATTCACAAATGCAGATCATGAATACAGGAGGCCTCTTCAGCAGTTGGAAACAACCTGTTTTTATGGGTTTAGACACAAAAATCACACCTGCTGTACTTCACACAGTGATTAATAAATTATATAATATCGGTTTCAAAGTAGTTGCTTGCGCTCATGGTTCCGGATCATCAAATATTGGTTTGCTTCGCGATCTAGGTGTAACTTACGATAGAAATAGCGTAACCCATCAACATACAGGGGAAAATATTTATTTTTTTCCCGATGCACCTCATTTGTTAAAACTAATCAGGAATTGGTTGCTTGATTCAGAATTCACCTTAAATGGCACTGTTATTAATAAGTTACCACTACAACAACTAGTTACTGTAGCTGCTACCGAAATAAGTAGCTGCTGTAAATTAACAAATGAGCACTTGACGTGCGAAAATTCAAGAAGGCAGAATGTAGCTTTGGCAACACGGTTGCTTTCTCATAATACAGCCACTGCACTGAAACATTATTTTAAAACTGATCCTTCAGCCATAGCAACAGCAGATTTCATTGCAACCGTAAATTCATGGTTTGATGTCATTAATTCATATATACCAAAAAATAGTATTTGTTCTAAAGCAGGGTATGGGATAAAGTTTTGCGAGCAAAATAAAATATTAGACACTATGTATGAAACAATTTTTAATTTAAAATGTAAAAATAAAAAACTTTACAGATATTTCAAAAAAGCATATTAATGTACATAAATTCAATTAAAAACTTGTATTCTGATATGAAAGCAAGATATTCTGTTGAATATATATTAACTCATCGAGTCAATCTAGATAGTTTGGAAAATCTGTTTTCTCAGTTACGTCTTCGTGGTGGTTTGAATGATCATCCAACACCACTGAATGTACTTAGTCGCTTGCGGATGATCATATTGGAGAAACCTGCCTAAATTCAAGGTAACCTTAATACAACAGACCAGGCAGACGATAATTATATAGTTGGAAAAGTATTAGTGGAAACCGGTATAAATTGCCATGACCAGACAAACTCGAGTACATCTTCTTTAACAGATGTGTCTATACAATTTAATGATGAATCAACTTCTTCAAAGAATTCGTTCAAACTCCAAGCAGAAAACGATGGACTGGAATATGTAGCAGGTTGGATAGCATACAAATTAAAAGCGACTCACCCAGAACTAAGTGAATTTACGTACAAACTACGTGATGAACACTGTTGTGGTTTACCATCCTGGGTAAATCATTTATCATTTGGTGGTCTAATAAAACCAGCTGATAATTTTATGACAAACGTACGAACGTATAATACGACATTTGAGCAACTCATCGGTGAAGGGGTGAGTAATGCAAAAAAAATTAACAAGAAGCTGCTAAAAAAATTTATGGAGCAATATCCAAATGCAGACGTTACAGTACTAAAGCTATTTATTAGACAAAGAGTGTTTATGAGAATAAATTATTTAAATTATAAATACACTGAACAAAAAAAGTGCAAACATCTAAAAAGAAGAGTGGGCGACATCAAGGATAAACTAATGAAAAAAATGGTTAAAGTAACGACATAAAAATGAAATGAATTGGTGTAGGTAACTAACACGTATTTTGTTCAAATAAAATATTTTCACAATGTTTGTAATTTATATAATATATTGTGATGGAATCTAAGATTGCAGTTCTTTTAGTTTAGTCGAAGGGTTGCGTACGTAATACCAACAATTTGAGATTCGGTAATTTTTTGGTTAATCAATATGTGTCTTGCCGGATCACACAGGTATTATTATGCTGGTGATGAATTTAAGCCGATTGCAAGCCAAGCTTGAGCCTATTAAACGGTAACATTTAATAAAATGACAAGGATTCGGATGGAATGCAGGAAGTTAATATATTGATGGATATTTGGAGTACTATAGTGGGAATATATAAGCGAACAGAAATAGTGTATGAATTTGTGTTGGAACATGCGGGGTTGAAGTGTTTTTAGTCAAGTGTTTCGTTACTTGTGAACTGGTTATTCGATTGACTTGGTTCATATTTGGTTTTTTGTCGTGCTTATAAAAAATTATATAAATATCATAATGTTTTTATATTTGACAAAGTTACTATTTATTTATTTTGAAAACTAGTATCTTGGTGTTACATTTTCCTTGGTAATTTAGCTGTTGTTTTTGTTATTTATTATATTGCATAAAAATAATTGAAAAGGTAGAATTTTTGAAAATCTGGAAGAAAAATATTTTTTGAATTTAAAACATTTAGAAGAATTGTAATATTAGGAAAACTACATAACAAGTAAACCTTTTTGAAAATGAAAATGTCTTTTTATCAAGAACTTGTTTGGTGTATCCAGTTATAAGATTGGCGAGGAGAGGTGAACAGCGGCACGACTTCGGGAGCAAGGCAAGTCACAATTTCACTTGTCTGATTGTATAATAAATAGAATGGAGTATGGAGACGCGGCATAAACGGAGCGCCGAGAACTTCTGTAAAGCAGCGATAGTGTACATTTTATTATTTTTGATATATATATAGGTCAGCTGAAGCAGGGCGAAGGAATTCGTATCAGTGCAATAATCCTTGTGTGAGTTTGTAATTACACATATTGTTTATTTGTATACAAATTATTAAGAATCAATTCAACGTGAACCGACTCCAAAAAGATTTGTCTCAAAGCTCTTCGGCTGAATTAATAGCTAGCGGTTTGGATTTGGCAGGTTGTACAAAATATTATAAACATTGATTCTATTCATTTTTCAAAATTCTGAGTTATTAAATTAATTGTCAAAAAAATATTCTGTCAGTGTCAAATTTCAAAAAATTATTTAATAATGTCAGTCCCAATGTGGACCATTTATCATCTATGACAATATATTGTAAAAGTGTTGAAACGTTCGTCTTTTTATCTCAATGGTTATCCATTCATTTTAACTCAATGGGATATGCGACGTTGTTTTTTTGCATTGTTTTAAAAATCATGGCCTACGTGAATTTCTATAATTGCTTCTAGGAAATTGGGTCCATGTGCGGCTGATTATTGTTTCTGCTAGCTCCGCACCAATCATTCCTGCTGGTATTCTTTCTAGTAAAATGAGGAGACGCATTTTGGCGGTGAGAGCGTGCACACGAGTTAATTCCTTAGTGCAATTTTTGGTCTTCGAAAATTTTGAAATGCCTTTTTGAGCTACCTTATCTTGTGAGTGTTTAACTACAATGCCTGTGCCTTCGTTTATCTTTCGTATGTTACCGGCATCGATTTGATAGCTAAATATTTCAACAACAGTGGATGAGAGTGGTTTATTGTTGAAATGATGCTGTTCTGATTGTTGCGCAATTCCTTGCAACTTCAAATTTCTTCGGCTGCATCGCTAATAATGTTAACCTGCAGTCCCATAAAGAAGGGACACCCTGTCGAAAAATCTGCAATCCAGTCTTCGCTCAATTTAAACGAACAACAAACAATAGCTGTCGTATTTGTCAACTAATAATTATACATAGTCCTGTGACGTCATCCAATTATGACGTGTTTGCATTCCAAGAACAAAGGTATGTTCGAAACGCCCTAATTAATTAATTATGTAAACAATGCTTAAATGAATCAACGTAAACTTTCAAAGTATTTCTTCGATGTTAGTGGACGTTTGTTTTTAAATATATTTTCTACATTTCATTGTTTAAAATAAATAAACTTTTCGGAATTATCACTTTAGCTTAGGGTGTGTTAAAAGAAATCTTTTATGAAATATGTAGTATTTTAAATGCACTGAGAACTCTCAAGGAATATTTGAATTTTAATCTTTTGTGTGCCTTTACTAAATGTCAAATTTTAATTTATCCTGTTTGTAACCTGTTATTATGAAATGTTTAAATGTGTTATTTTAATAAATTTATTCATGTTCTAATCATCTATGGTAATTTTTGTTTTTTTGAGCTTCTCCTTTTGCTCAAATACTATATTTAATTACTTAATCAACTTTAATCTTCCAAAAAGGAGTGGCGCCCTAATTAAGGGACTGATTTATAAAGCATTTCGTCATGTTCAACAAAAGCCCACTCCTCTAAAGTAAGTATGATTTAGCTAGCCGAGGCTTTCCTTGTTCTTACTAAATTATTGTGACTTCGGCCTTTTGGTACGTTACAGTGTATTATTGCATGAAATAACAATTAACAATAACAAACTGCTTCTAGAACATACCAGCATTTTAAAATATATAAAGTAGCATACGATTGTTTTTGAGTTCCGTCTACAGTCAAACATTTACTCGGTCGCTTTACACGAATGACGTCACAGCTCCCATCCTTTCCCCTGACGCCGCTGAGACGGTTGCTTGCTTAGTAGGCAACCTTGCGCAGTGTATACTAAACGCACCTTGGGGACCACCCGCCTATTGTGACTAGTGACCGGTATCGACAAATACATCCAGTTGAAATCTATCTCCTTAATGTGACCAGCTCAACTACCTTTCCAAAATTCCAAGTAGGATATTGCAATTACCATACAATAAACCACCTGCTCACGCCTTGCCATTTCAGTTGTCGTCATGAATTGGACGGGCGAGCATCGTGCCTTCGTTATCGAAACATTTATGAAAAATAACGAATCTGTGATTACGACGCAAAGAACTTTTCGTACTCACTTCGCGCTTGGTAGACATGCTCCAGTTCCAGATCGCAAAACAATACTGTTGTGGATTTCAAATTTTAGAGCTACAGGTTCAGCCTTAAAAAGAAAATCAACTGGTAGACCCAGAAGTGTTCGGACACCTGAAAATGTTGCAGCTGTAAGAGAAGCAGTTCAACGATCTCCTAGCCGTTCAGCTGTTAAACATGCCTCTGCTTTGCGTTTGTCAGATCGTTCTGTGAGAAGAATTTTACACGCCGATCTAAAGTTCCACCCATACAAAATGATGATCGTGCAAGAACTTAGTGAACGGGACTGGGAAAATCGCAGAGCATGTTCCAACGATATTCTTCAAAACGTCCCACAAAATGCTCTTTGAATAACGAGTGACGAAGCTCATTTCCATTTGTTTGGCTGTGTGAACAAGCAAATTTTCGCTACTGGGCACCAGAAAATCCGCGGCAGCTCCATGAAAGGCCACTTCACAGCCCACGTGTTACCGTTTGGTGTGCTGTTGGATCTTTTGGCGTTTGGGGTCCCTATTTCTTTGAAGAGGGAGGCGTGACGGTTACCGTAACTGCCGATCGATATGTCGACATGTTACGCAATTTTTTGGAACCAAAACTTAGAGAACTTGAACATCCGGATGTGTGGTTTCAACAGGATGGAGCTATGGCACAATGGACGTTTTAAGGGAAATGTTTCCAGGACGCGTAATCTCGTTACGTGGAGACGTTGGGTGGCCTGCGCGTTCACCCGATCTTGCCCCATGCGACTTTTTCCTTTGGGGCTACCTGAAAGCGAAGGTTTTCCAACACCATCCCCGAACCATTAACGAACTGAAAGCAGCAATACGCCAAGAAATTACAGGAATATCGCCTCAAATTACTGCTCGAGTGATGGAAACTTTCAGAAATCAGCTTCGAATGTGTATCGAAAAAAATGGTCGCCACTTGGACTCTGTAATTTTCAAAACTTAATAAAAACAAATGGCATAGCATACATTTTCAGTTAATAAAAATAAAATCTAAATAGCATTTACAATGGCGTTTTTATTAAAGATTAAAATGTGGGAAATCATTTTGCCGGACCCTGTACTTACCCTTTTAAGTTGAAAATCATACAAACAATAGAGCACTTAAAGAAATTCTTTCTTGTTGAAACCTGGCATTCCTCAATACAATTAAAATGCAGGATTTTACGTCATTGGTACGTTACAATCCTAATGTTGGAGTTTTCTGAAAAATGCTTGTAACAATTCACTCCTGGGGTAGCTTTAGTTAAAGATTAGAATGTTATGAACGTTAATCCTTGCATACCCATTTGAAGGTCCCTTCTGTCAGATCTCATTCAGTTTTTAATTTTACTTTCTGCGAGTAAAGTGCATAATAGTCTGTGAACATTCATCTTGAAGTGTTAATTTATCAGATTCCAGCAACTCGCGGAACACCCAATAAACCTTGCCCCTTGAAAATCGTTAAGGTAATAAACTGCGTTTAAATTCAATAATTTATTCATATTAATCTTACTGTCTTACTGATAGTGAATGAATTAAAATGACGTCGACCAAATCGAAAAAGTACAAGGAACTTAATTTTTAAATTAACCCCACTGCTCGGTTTTTTGTTGTAATTTTTTGTGCGCCGCTGCCTTGTGCTTCTCCTTTTTATTTATTGTTGTTTAGTAAATGTACTTTCCTAATAATTCAAAATATTTCGAAAATATCTAATCAATTATGATTCTTTTTTGGCTCTGGGTTGCAGCTGCACCCCTGTTGGTGCTTTCTGTTCATTTTAATAGTGCCGGTTTCATATTGATATTCATGCTTGAACTTGTTTAGAGTGCGTTCTGTATGCTCCATATTCATGTTTGAACTTGTATAGGACGCGCCAAACAGGCTTATGTTAGAATAAACTTGCCGTAACATGGGTGTGAGAGATTGTATATAAACTAGACGATCCGTGGAACGCATTTTATCTTATCCGAACTGCTTCAGTGTGTTATCTTGTTGCAATTGGTAAAAATGCCTTTTCAACCAAGAAATAGTGCAAAGCTGACTGATGCTGAGCTAGAGGCTTATCTAGAGGATGATTTTGAAGATCCGGAGTTTTCCAATATTTTACAGCAAATGGTGAAGTTTGTTCAAAAGTACCGATCAAAAAATCTAGACGTAATATTTCAAACATTCTAAAGGTTCCGCCAGGACTAACTGCCTATAGCTCAAGATTTGAAAGTATGACTGAGGTTTTGCAGTGTTTTATATCCGACGACATTATCGAAATCATTGTAAAGGAAACTAACAGAAAAGCCAATTACCTTTATGACGTATGGAATGCCAAGAATTTACCAAGGAAAAGAGTTTGGTGCGACACCAACAAAATCGAAATCCATGCTTACATTGGTTTACTTATATCAATGGGAGCATTACAAGCAAGAAAAGAACCCGTCGAAATGTTGTGGAATTCAGATCCTTTCTACAGCCGCCCAATATTTGCTGCAGTAATATCCCAAACCAGGTTTGAACAAATAACAGCGTTTATGAGATTCGATAATTTTTTAACCAGAGAAATTCGCAGAGCACAAGATAGACTCGCTCCAATCAGAGATATATTTGACCTTTTAGTGGAAAACTGAAAACTGTAAAAGGCTTACAATCCCGGATTGCATCTTACGGTTGACGAGCAATTAGTAAGTTTTAGAGTAAGGGCACCTTTTCGTGTATACATGAAGAGTAAGCTCGACAAATATGGAATCAAGGTGTGGGCTACTGTCGACTGCGAAAGTCGCTATGTTGTAAACATGCAAGTTTATTTGGGCAAACAGGGGAATAAGCCTGAGAAGAATCAGAGTGAAAGAGTGGTTACGGACATGGTGAATCACTTAAAACCTGGACATGGAACAGCAGTTGATCAATTTTTCACCAGTTTGCCTCTAGCGGATGCTCTATTGAATAAACAT
>JABXWE010014987.1:0-35712 GCA_014611495.1 Limonius californicus | reverse complement strand
ACAAGAAAACTAAGCTCCAAATACCTACTTTTTTTTGAAGATTTGTATTAAGCATTCATAAAGGAAAAATTCTACCTGAAGCTTTTAAGGCATTTAAAGGACACCCTGTATATATATAATATTGACGGTCTAACCACACTGTTTACTACTTCCGTTTGTATATGTTTTGGTATTTCTCTTTTTCCTAGGAATGTTGCTTTCATTATATGGTATATTCCTCCTATTTTTCCTATCCTTTCATTTATTTCTTTATCTATCTTTTCATTTTGTTTGATTATTAATCCTAGGTATTTGAAACTAGTCAGTTGCTCTATTTTGTGTCCGTTCAGTTGTATATTGTGTATTTTATTTCCATTTGATATTATCATACTTTTCGTCTTCTCTATACTTATTGCTATATTGATCTTTTGTACTTCCTGATTCAGTACGTCTAAATTGTGTTGTAGTTTTATTTCAAATTCAGCAAATATGGCCATACCATCTGCAAACATCAATTCCATCAAGTAAATTTCTTCCATCTGTATTCTGTTTTTACTTTTTGCATCCTCTTCTTTGCTTCTTTAATTACTTCATCTAACACAATTGTAAATAGTAGTGGGCTGACTACACATCCTTGTTTGACCCCTATTTCTGTTAAGAATTCTTTCGAATCATCGTTGTTTGTTCTTACTATATTTATATTATTTTTATACATCGCTTTTATTACCTCTGTTATTCCATTCTCTACCCCTCTTTGTTCTAATGCTTTCCATATATCTTCTCTTCTTATTCTGCCGAATGGCTTTACCAGATCAATATAGCAGACGTGTATATCATTATTTTTATTATTATTTTCTCACTAACTTGTCTTAGCATAAATAATATGTCTTGAGTACTCCTTCCCCCTCTAAATCCACATGAGATGTCTTTTATTGTGTTTTCAATTTTGTCCCTTATTCGTTTCTCTATTATTCTTGCCATTAGTTTGCCTGAGATACTTGATAATGATTTCCCTCTACAGTTATTACAGTTTTATTGGTTTTCATTTCTGTGAATCAGTAGAATTGTTTCTATATTTCAGTCTTTTGGTTTCACTCTCCCTATGGATATCTCGTTAAATATTTCTTTTAGTTTCTTTACTCCCTCTTCCCAAATATTTTATCATTTCCGAGGTAATATCATCCTTGCCTGGAGCTTTGCCTATTTTTATCTTTTTTATTGCTTCTAGCACTTCTATGTGGCTAATTTCTCCTATTTCTTGCCTATACTCTTGATTGTTCGCATATCCACATGTTCCTGTTCTTGTCTTTTGCACAACATCGTCCTATCCATATTAGGTTGGGTTGCTGCTAATTATTTACAACTTTTACTCTCCCATTCCCAGTCTTTCAGAACCATAGATAAGAACCAGTATGGTATTTTTGAGTTTTGTCGCAATCTTCCAAAAGCTGACCAACTTCTTTTACTCTTCTTTCTATTTCTATTTTTTGTGTCAAACAGTGTTAACTTCTTCTACTACTTGGTTACCTATTTATCTCAATCCGTCGTCTATCTCCTATGTTTTTGTTTACCCTGATTTTGGTCTTATTAATATTCATTTCTAAACCAGTACCGATATATTTCCCATTCAAATCGTTGCACATCAAGAAAGTGTTCTATGGTTTGCGCGAATAGTACAACATCGTCAGGAAATGCAGTATTATGCGG
The DNA here is from genome assembly GCA_014611495.1 of Limonius californicus. Taxonomy (NCBI): domain Eukaryota; kingdom Metazoa; phylum Arthropoda; class Insecta; order Coleoptera; family Elateridae; genus Limonius; species Limonius californicus. The sequence goes on along the minus strand of JABXWE010014987.1, from coordinate 34,026 downwards.
GTCTATGTTCAGGGTGAAAACTGTTGGTGACTGGCTGCCAACGATGTTGGCGTATGTTCACAAAAACCAGCAAATGGACTCTACACTGACCTTTCTGCATCGAAACGACACTGATAGGGATAAGTAACTAAATCGCAAATGTTGAAACCTAGCAATCAAAGCAGTGGAAGCATGGCATTTCTCCCAAAGCCAAAACGTTCAAGCAAACGTATGAGAAGCGAAATGTTAGGGTCGACTACTGGGGGCAAATAAAACTATTAGATTTTAAATTTAAATAAGGTTGCAGCGCTTCTGCATTTCATTTATAAAGTTGCTGGGTAGACAAGCAGCAGATGCGATCGCAACTCACTGGCGGCGACAGGGAGGTGACATACAACAGATAATGAAACACACACTTACTTTCTGTCAAGAAATATTGGGTAGTTGTACTCTTCGGGGGGCATCCAGCCCCCTGTGCCGGGATTGGGACTCGGACGGGATGCAGAAGCTCGTTTGCCAGCTAGCTGTTGTGGCAACAACCACTCGTAATCATCGACTAATTACTATAATTATGTATATCTTCTGGTGGCACCAATCCTCCAGAGGTAACCAGGTAATTGGACTAGGTCCAGCCAGTAACTCTGTTATTTACAGGAGACGCCAGGGGGGGGGGGGCGTACCTCCCCGCCCAACATCCGAAAGGGAAAGTATAATTATTGTTCACACCCCCACGTAAAAGTCAGTCGATATCATCCTGGCATTGATGTTGTATTCATAAACAAGAACCTCTCCCGACTGACTACCTCCCGAACGATTGCTAGGTCAATAATGATTGATCATATTCACTACGTTACTGTATCCAACAACTGCTTACATGGACACACGAATCTTGCATAACAACAATAATAGGACTCAGTGTTTGTAAGAAACATACAACAAGTAGATAATACGTGAAGGAGCTCGGTGGGGTAATGCGAATAACCCCCGTCAGTCGACGTCACAGTGAAATGCGATCCGATCGGCTGCGTGGTCGAACCCCGGCTGAGACGACCGTATTTTACTTAATTAAGTTAGTATGTAAGGGATGCCCGCACCCCCCTGAAGTGATGCGAAAGCTGTTCCGAGGGGAGACGGTAGCATGAATGAATGAAAAATAAAAGATAATACGTAACCATTTGAGTAAACTCATATAACACCGTATGATATAAATCATAACCTCGCCAGCGACGTCACTGCGTCACATAGCTGATACTGCCATTGCAACCCATCTTTATATATAAACATATAAGTGGTAACACTAAATTCGCACATTGCCTCAGCTTAGAGGATAGTGGCATCGCAATTAGTTATTAGGCTCGCAAACGCAATTAATTAGTCATTATTTTAAAGATATGCAAGCTTACGCCTAGCTACCAACAACCTTGTAGAGTGCCGTTGCTCAACCTTCTTAAGACTCTGCCACCCCTTGTTTTTCCTACGCATCCCAAGAATCACTTGCCTGCACGGTCTTTCCTTCCAACCTTTATAATTCTTCCCAATTGTTATCGAGCCGACAGAAGCTACGTATATTTTAGTAAATATTTATTTGTGGTATGTACATTTAAGTAATATTCACAATAGGCAAAAGCGATGCCTAATAGAAAGTTTATGGTTAGTGTTTTTTGGGACATGAAAGTCGTATTGTTGGTGGATTTCCCGGAACGTGGTACCAATGGTAAAATTTAAAAAAAGGCGAGAGGAGGGACCATTTAGAATAAAAGACGAGAATATCTAATCTCTGAAGCTGTGATTTTGCACGATAACGCCCGACGGCACGCGGCGGCCCGCACTGAGCATCTCATTGAAACACTCAATTGGGAAATATTTAACCATCTTCCACATAGTCCCCACTTAGCGTCGACTGACTATCACCCCTTTTCGTCCACATTAAGAACCCGTGAACTCAAAACGACGGTATCAAATTGATTTTCGCCACAAGTGGCAACCTTCTATGACGAAGGTACAATTCAAATGGTCAATATCTAAAGAAGTAGTTTACAGGTGTATTTTAGTATAATAAGTTTGTAACTTTACATTTTTTTATAGCCGAATGGCCCTTAATTTCTGAATAAGCCTTGATTGATTACAACTTTTCTGCTTGTTTTACTACATTTACAATTGCTTCAGTACATCAAAAAAACTGCGAATAATGATAACAAGAGAAGACAGGATTATGGACCATATATTATTGTTTCTCAGCAAAGGCCACATAACTCCCACATAAATTTACAAAAACCGCCCTATTTAATTTTTTTATTCAAAAGTGTTGGGCCACGGAAATATTTACATCATAAGTCAAGGTTTGTTGAACATCTGCTTTCATAATTCACCTTTTAAGTGATATAACCTCACTCATATCGATTAACACAAAAAATTAATTAGGTCACTGAATAGGTCAGCTAATGTGAGACTTTTGTCAAGGACGACGATCAATTTGATGAAGGTCTAATAAAGTAAAAGGGAAGCGACAGTCGCACGACCCAACCTGTATATTTACGTCAACCATCGATTTCTACAGACAAAGTTACACAATTTCACTAACTTGGTAATTTATAACCGAAAACATCTACGTGGATAAAAAGTATCCGTTAATATTTAATACAAACGGTGCTGTATTTCTTGGTCAAATAAATTAGTTTGGAAGGCTCACTTTGTTAGGATTAGAAATAATAATTATAGGGTCACAAAAAGATGAAACGCGAAAGGTTCAATACAATTACGTTTGAAATTGTAAAAGGACGGTAACTTAATTAGAACCGGCATCAGTTTTGCCAAACTTTAATGAAGTATTTATGCGGAGCAATAAACTAAGCGCAAAAGTAATTTAAGTTTTGGAAAATGCATGTAAAACTCAGAAAATTTTAAATTATGCAAGTGTACAAACCGAAGGAAAAAACAGCTATAAAATTAAATTTTTAAAGAAAGTGTATTACGAAACGAATAGTTTACATGCTAAAACGATTCAGTTTTCATGCTAAAGCGATTCAGTTTTCATGTTGATGACATGGGCAAAGTACATGTTCACAAATTACGGGAGCATTCTATTGCATGTAAAGTTTATTACCATGTATAAAACGATCTAATAACAAAAGCAAACAAATACTCAAATCGACAAGTTCGCAAGACTCCGATAAAAATAAATATTTTATGAGCACTCAGGATATATTTTTAAATTACGAGGGTAATACATCATCGACTACAATTCCCGAAAACGTATTTTATTAGGAAAATGTCCAATATTTATAGAAAGCTTTATTTACTACAATAAGAGTTATTTGAAAATGTATATAAAAGCTACACGGTATTCTGAATTATTATAATACATAGTGTAACTGTAACAGCAACGTCCACTTTTTCTTTGTTTACTACGATAATAAATTGTCTATGTTTAACATAATATAGGCATGGGACTTCATTATTTGATGATATTATCAATTATACAGGATGTTTCTGAATAACATGCTAATATTTAAGGAGGATATTCTTGGGTCCATTTTGAGAAAAAACCTTCATATGAACATATGTCCTAAAGGTCTTAACTTTTGAACTACAGGGTGCTAAAGTTTTAAGAAGAAAATCTTTTTTTTATGATAATTTTGGTATGACCTTAGATATTTTTGTGAAACGTAGTACGCATCTTCTATGCATCAAAAGGCATTTTCTGCTGTACAACATAATTTTTTATTCTTGCCAGTTGCGTTCGTGCGGGATTTGCATTGAATCATTTTAAAGAGAAAAGTGATACGCCACTGCTTTTTCTTAAAGTAAGAATTACTTTTGAAATCCTCATTCCTTTCTGAGCAAATCTGGTCTCTTGATTTTTGTTTGTTTGACTTACGGTTTTCGCATAAGAAAATAAAATTCATTCATTTGCAGGTTGTTATGAAATTGGGTATTATCAAGGATTAAAAACATATCTAGTAGGTAAAAAGGAGATTTTGTTTTGTAAATATAAACAGTTTTGACAGTTGTCTACCTAGTCTAGTTGTCACGTATTTATGTCATTAAAATTAACAATATTATTAAAAAAACATGGTCCATTTTACGAATTCTAAATTTGCAGATATGCATTACATGTATGGGCTTGCTGATGGTAACGCACTGGGAGCCACGCGGTTGTATGAAGGCCGCTTTCCAAATAGAAATATTCCGGATGCACGAACATTTTCAAACATTCATAGAAGGTTGTACGAAAAGGGAAGTTTTGAACCAAACAATCATCTAAAAGGGGTACCACGTACTGTAAGAACACCAGAAATTGAGGTAGCGGTTTTGAATTGGGAACAATTTTAGTATCTCACATATTCTTGTTTGGAAAATTCTCCATGACTTTTTATTATATCCCTACCATATCCAATGGATTCACGCTCTACTCCCTCGCGACTTTCCATTACGGATGAGCTTTTGCCAATGGTTTCTTCAAAAAGTGTATGAACATCCATTATTTGATACTGACATTTTATTCACCGATGAAGCCAATATTTCCAGAAACGCCATCCAAAACTTTCACAATAATCATTCTTGGGCTGACGAAAACCCACATGCAATCTTGGAATCCCGTCACCAGGAGCAGTTTTCCGTTAACGTGTGGCTGGAATATGCTGTGATTATTTAATTGGACCCTATTTTATTCATGAGAGGTTGCATGGGCATAATTACCGACAGTTTCCAAAAGAAGAATTGCCAGCTTTGATGGAAGATGTTCCCATTTTAGTAAGAAATCGACTGTGGTTTATGCATGACGGGGCACCAGCGCACGTCAGTGCTCTGGCGCGCGAATATTTAAACCAAAATTACAATAATCGCTGGATAGGTCGCGGAGGACCACAGGCATGGCCACCTAGGTCCCCCGACCTCAATAGTTTAGATTATTTCCTGTGGGGAAATGCAGTTGAGAAATCGCATCATAGCTTCTTGAGAAACTATTAGAAACAGTCCCGTCATTTTCCAAAGAGTACGTGAGTCCATGAGAAGAAGAGCAGAGGCGTGCATATTGGCAGGAGGTGGACATTTTCAACATCTGATTTAATTTATTTCTTTGTACGTTCAGTGTAATTTTGTGTTAGCATTCCAAAATGTATTTAGATTACTTTAATTTCATAATTACAGCCTTTAAAAATTATTCTCTTGAAAAAATTATTGTTTAAAGTTACATAAATTGTTTTTTCTCATAAGTGGTCTAGCGAGATGCAAATGAATGAATTTTATATTTTTATGCGAAAACCGTACGTCAAACGAAAAAAAATCAAGAAACCAGATTTGCTCAGAAAGGAATGAGGATTTCAAAACTAACTTTTCGGACATATGTTCATATGAAGTTATTTTCTCAAAATGGACCCAAGAATAACATCCTTACATATTAGCATGTTATTCAGAAACACCCTGTATACAACTTGATACATATACATTGATCATAATTATCGTATTTAAAATATAATACCTTGTATATTTTTGCATATTTTCTTAATATGAGCTCAGTTGCAAGAAATCTCAGGAGCATTTATGAAATAAATCTTTGGATGTGCATTGACTATGGCTATGGCTCCTCCCGTATACAACGACCAAAAATTAATATATATTTGCCATTTCTAGCTTGTATGACTCCAAAAATTGACAGTTTTGACCTAAGTTAATTTTCAGTTTAACAGATACAACAAACAAATAATGGCAGTTCCAAAACTGCCTCTATAACCATACTGGACCGTATTTGTTATTAGGATACCAGACGGCATTTCATATTGTTGCAATTAGCAACAAAGAACTTATATTAAGATATCGGAGAAACTAATATGGCGCCATAACAAAATAATGAATTTGATGATGATTCTAAAAAGCGAAACGTTATATAGAAAATGATACATTAGTATAATATTCAAGCTAAACAATTTATTTAGGAATGTTTTCGCGTATTTCAATAATTATTTAAAGGAAAGGGAAGGAAATATTGAGGATTTTTTGTTTTTCGGGTATAAATCAAAATTAAAATTAGTTCTATGCATTGTTTTGCGATAGTAATAAAATTTGCTACAAATTTTATTGCCTTCGTATGATTTACGGTTTTCCAGATCCCAATAACAAGCTTCGAAAATCCCTTAAAAGCATGATGTTATGCACAAGGGAATCTATGTATTACTTCCATACCCCTTCCATCTGTCCTAACATTTTCGTTCCTCAAATCCCGGTCTGATAAGAATAAAACTTGAACGTCTTTATCATTAAGACGCATATTGTTGTATATTTGTTTGTATTAGAGCAGGACCGATTTCCATAAAAAAAATTGGATTCTATCCTGTGCAGTTCCATTCGCGGAACGCTAAACGCTTGGCATAACGAAGCCAGATTAATTGTGATGACATCGGTGAGAAGGTTGCTCAAAATCAATAAATATTTATGTTACTACCGCACAGTTTGCGGTTTGCAAAATTTATAACTTTTACTTCCACAAAACTTATCTATTTCTTAATAAAATACTTATGGAAATAGTTACTAAATGATTTCAATTATACGACGTCAACTGTTATCCTTATATTTATTCTGAATTACATTAACCGCCGACTGGATAGAGATACATTTAGTTAGGGTTCTAGATGATATCATTATATTCGGGGATCCACTAGAAAAATACAATAAACAATAGCAAATATCTGAATGGGAACAGGATACGGATGTCATTTGTCGGCTAGCTGCTGTGGCCGTGGCCGTTCGTAGTTGTAGAGTAATTACTACATTTATTCATATCTTCTGTTACACCAATCCCCCAGATAGATTCAAGCTATTGGATTACGTAGAGCCGGCCTCTATTCACATGAGTTACGGGGAAGGGGGCGTACCCCCTCAGCCCCACATACGAAGGGGAGTGTATAATTAGTGTCCACACTCCACGTAAAAGTCTGTCGATGCCATCCTGACTTTGATGTTGCATTTATAATAATAATATTGGCATTTGCGATGCAACCTCTGCCCACTGACTACCTCCTGAATGATTGCTAAGTAAATAATGATTAATCATGCCACACACATTATCAACACGTATAGCTACTTGTATTCAACAACTACTTACATAAACTGACCAATCTTTAATAACAACAATAATAGAACCCAGTGCTTGTAAACCACATATAATAACAAGCAGATAATACGTAACCATTTGAATAAACACATTGATACTTCTTGGGATATAAACCATATATAATAATAAGTAGATAATAAACAACCATTCGGGTAAACACATATAACACTTCACGGGATATAAACCATAACCACACCAGGGACGCCACTGCCTATATTAGCTGATATTGTCGTTGCAGTTAATCTTTATATATAACCACATAAGTAATAACACTAAATTCGTACCGTGCCTCAGCTTATAAGATAATCGCATCACAATCACTTAGTAAATTCGTAAACGCTATTAGTTAGTTATTACGCCAAAGATATGCAAGCTTAAACCTAGCTACCAACAACACTGCCTCTTGTAGACTGACGTTGCTGACCCTTCTTGAGACTCCGTTACCCCTTGTTTACGGCCTGCACGACCTTTTCTTCAAACCTTTATAATTCTTCCCAGGTGTTATTAACAGCCGATAGAAGCTACGTATACTTCTGTGAATATTCATTTGTTGAGCGTATATTTAAGTAATATTAACAATAGGCAAAAGTCGTTGCATAACAAAGGTTATGTAAAAAATTATTTTTAGTGCTCTATTTAAAACAATTATTTTAAATCTACCCTCAGCGTCCATTCTTCTTTTAAGAAATGCAGTTTCCTTCAAAGATAAGAGACGCGTTGTATTACGTGACAAAAAAAATGGTTTCTTCAGATAGCCTTTGTTTTAGAAAGTAAATATTTAACATTGTCATACACAAACGTAGAGAGTAGCCTACGGGTTCAGTTAGTTTTGCAATTTTTTTGTTATAAGTTATAGGAATGCAAAAGAAAAGATATTATGTTAGAGACGCGTCGAATTTAATTCGTTACTCGAAAATATAGTAATACCACCAACGAACTTGTTCATATTTACCCAACAAACATAAAAATACTCGTATATAATTCGCAGGCGTCTACAAACAGCTGTGAAATTAAAGGACAAATACAATTAACATTTTACGTCAAGACCGTAATGTTGCCCTTTTGTAAACCGTGAAATATTAAGAGCGTTATTAATGCTAATGTTAGCCATCGCTCATACTGACGGAAAATTACATGAGAATGAGCGCCACCAGCGGAGTTTTCAAAGAGCAGAAGGAAATCAAGGAACAGATAGATCATTGTTATAACACGTAGAACACGAATACATGAGACGAATTTCGGGCACGTGTTTCGCTTCACAAGATTTATCACTTAGATGGCGCTTAGTTTTATTTGGTTAAAAATCCTCACCTGGTTTTTAACAGTGAAAGCAGAGAAACACGAAAAAGCTGTTATCTCGTTTGAAAGATATATATTTTGTTAGTGCCGCGAACTGAAAGTTATGAAAGTAGAAAACTTAGAGATATAATTTTTGTTAATACGAAGACATTGACTAAAACACATTTGCAAGGTGCGTTTAAAAAACAGTTCCAATAAACAAATAGTATCCATAAGGATTAACGCATGTTTTGCTATTAGACATATTGTAATTTCATAATCATAGACTAAATTAAAATTGTTTATACTTTTAATAGAAGTGCGAAACACAATGGTTTTTGATGACACGTCGTAAATGTAACATCAATTTAATAATAAACTTTTGTTAACAGTGGGAATTATGCAGCACGTAATCTTAGTACTTTGTTTGTATTTCTAGGGCTATTTACAACCTATACATAAATTCCCCATACCCTCCACCTGTTTTAAACAACATGAATATTTGCTTCATTAAATAAAATATACTTACTTTTATGTAGAAAAAATAATACAAACTGATTTTTTAAAAAGTCAATTGCAGTAGCATATGGATTGTCCCGTCTATATTAAGCTTTAGAATCTGACAATATGAAAATTGTAACAGAAAGAAAGAAATCTTGACGAAAAACCTGTAATTTACTTACCTTAATAAATTACAAATCAGTTGCAACTAAATATTTGTTCATTTTCACATTTTGTTGGGCCAAAATTTTTAACTACCTGAACTGTCACACAGTTTGACATACAGGTAAATGTCATTCAAAGCTCATTACAGCTGACTGCAGACGGAATAGCTTTTTTTCTAGACTTGCTGCAATTGACTTTTTAAAAAATCACTTTGTATGTTTAATCAATTCAAACTTTATTTACAACAGCTTAAATAAACATAATAAACAAAAATCTAGAACGAAAAGTAAATATTATCAGCATTATTATTGAATTAGTAGTAATGAGGTAAATACCGTCAGGGAGGTATACAACTACGTACATCATATGAGGACAGTTCCGCTTTGCTATCTAGAGTAAATTTTGGTTTACAGAAACATTCTCAACTAAAAGGAAACAAAGCAACGTATTGATATAATCATTTAGAGGGCTAATAGTAATCATAAATAATTCATAGAGAAAATATAGAAATATCGATAACTTGATGATTCGGTTAGGACACAATAAAGTTTTTTTACGCTGGTTGGGTAATATGAAATATTATTAACATACAATGTATTTATAGAGCACATTAGCTCATAACTATGCTAACATTTTTATTCACCATATTATCAACTACGTTAATATAAAAAAATCTTGAATGGTCTCATTTTCGCTTTTACACTTTTATAGATTCTTTTCTGTCTAGCGTGTTAGTGTCTTGTGGCTACAATATGTTTGGTATGAGATGTTACCGTATATTTATTACAAAAAAGCACCACCAATCCTAGTAGAGTTCTTCTGTTGGTCTAAGTCTCTTGAATTTTTCTTCGACCTCTGAATCTTATATATGGCACGGATGTTAATAAGTAAATAGGTTTTCATATGCCTATATCTTCAAGTCAAAGTAACAATTTGACGGAAGAATTCTACTTCACGGTTCCTCCTATGGTTTTCAGCCCAAAAATGGCTAATATGAAACGTTCATTTGGGTGGGTCATTGAATATACAGCGAAATCGAACTGGTTTCTGCTGTTTCTTTTTTTATTTTAAACCTAGATTGTGGGACTGGGGTGGGTCAGTGGTAAGAAAGTCAAGCTTTGGGTGTAAACGCTTCCAGGTTCGAGTCACTCTAGGACTGAGAACATTTTTCTAATTCCCTGTGTGGTCGGTACTGGGACCGGATCTCCATTTGCCATTGGGGATCAAATTAATGGCACTCCTCTTGTTGCGGTCGGACTAGCGGAGTAAAAAGACTCTACAAGAATACACCTTACACCGGGCAGATTAAGTAATAATAGTAACACTAGATTGTTTTTGATGAAAATAAAACGAACACCAATCCGAAGAAAGCTTCAGGTTCTTATCTGATTACTGGAGAAACCTTAAAGCAACTCCCAAGAAAAGCTATTGTAAAAATGACCAATCTCATTAACGCCTTGTTCAGACTGAGGTATGTTCTTAAAATGTGCAAAATAGCATGATGATCTCCAAACCAGGGAAATGTCCCCATGAAGTTTCATCGTACAGGCCTATTTCCTTGCTGCCAGTTGTTTCGAAACTCTACGAAAAAACTATTTCTTAGAAGACTTAAACCGATAATAGAAGAAAAGGGCTTGATTCTCCCGCATCAGTATGGCTTCATAGAGAGACCCTCCATAATTGATCCACCATCTTCCTTAATGCTGCACAGGTTTTCGACAATGTATAGCACGAAGGCTTGTTTCATAAACTGTTTCCGCCACGACAATATTCTCAACTTTGCAATCCTATTTGTCAAACATATATTTTATAATTAAGCAAGAAGAGGCTTATTTTGAATTATAAGAAATTAGGCAGGAGTACCACAAGGTAGTATACTAGGTCCAGTATCTATCTGCTATATACTAGTGACATCCCGAATTTTGAACATGAAACTATAGAAACATTTGCTGATGATACTGCAGTTATTGCCGTTGAAACAAATCATGAAGAGTCTGCTGACAAACTTCAAACCTTCATTTATAGAACTAACATCTGGACTAAAATTTAACGTATTAAGTTAAACGACCAAATTATTAAATCCGTCAAAGAGACGAGAGGAGGCTACAGGATGGGGAATAGCAGATTCAAGATAATGACCTATGCAGACGACGCAGTTATTGCGGCAGAAAACGAAGACGATTTACAACGCATGCTTTTTAAGTTCAAAACAATTGCCGAACAACTTAACATGAAAATATCAATAGAAAAAACGCAGTCCATGGTAATCTCCAAAGAACCAATACGGTGTAAACTGGCCATAGACGACAAACCAATAACACAAGTCATGAGCTTTACATATCTAGGAGTAGAAGCATCCAGCAGCAGAAACATCAATCAAGAGACAAGAAAACAATCAAATAAAGCTGCAGCAGTGTCTGGATGTCTCCGCGACATAATATGGCAGAACAAATATATGACCACTGAAAATAAAGTACGAATATATAAAACATGTGATAGGCCAATATTAACATATGCAGCGGAGACACGAGCCGAAACAGCAAAATCCAAGCAGACAATGAGATCGACCGAAACTGAGGACGTTAAGAACTATCGCTGGACTCACTCTCCGAGATAGAGTGAGAAATGAAACCATCAGGGAAAGATGCAACACTCAAGACATCGTTAGGTGGGTGAGAACAAGACGACGTCACTGGCGAGATCACGTCGACAGAATGGGTGAGGAACGACTAGCAAAATAGACGAAGAAACAAAAACCTAACACGAAACGGACAATAGGACGACCACCCAAACGATGGAGGGATTGCCGGATATGAGTATCCCAAGATCAGTAAGAAACCACCCCCAACCAAGATGAGGCAAAATGGATATAACAGGATATTAACCTATATCAATAAGAAGAAGAAGAAGAAGAAGTTAAACGAAAGTAAGTCTGTACATGTAGACTTTACTAACAAACAGAACCAACATTTACCCATCAGAATCAACGATACCCAGATTCCACACGCTGACAAAGCAGGGCTACGCTGGAAAGGCCATGTGAAAAAGAGAAAGGAGAAACTTGGTCTGATATACAAACAAATTTTGGTTACTTTGGCAGAAATTCCAAGTTATCCATATACAATAAACTGCCACTCTACAAGCAGAACTTGAAACTAGTCCGGACCTATAGCATCCAACCTTGAGGATGTGCCGGCAAAAGTAAATTTCAAATCATTCAACGTTTCCAAAATAAAATATTAAGGAACATTGTTGATGCACCTTGGTACCTCCGTAACAGTGGTCTCCACCAGGACCTTGAAAGGGACATCGTTGATCAGACTATCTTGAAGTTCGCCAGAAGCGTCGAGCAACGGCTCCTCGATCATGTGAACATCGAGGCTATACAGCTCTTTGACAACACCTAGCGGGTACGAAGACTCAAGAGGATAAAGCCTTTAGAGTTAGTACAGTGATTGTGCCAATCTAAAGCAGAGCATTGATCCAGTTAATAATCAGGTTGTAATATACAAAATGCCCCGTATGTAGTATTTATAATAAAAAAAAAAGATTGTAGAGCTACAAAAATTGAATAGTTCAGCTGTTCAACCCAATCAAGGGTCATTGAATTTTTAAAGCAAAGTAAATTTTTCGATCTTGTAAAATGCATATGCAAATTCCTCCTGAAGCTTTCTTAAACCATCTGCATTTCAATTAATCCACTACTCACTAACTTGTCATACTATTATAATATAGGATTTTAAGTAGAAAGTTTCCGGTTGCAGTGCGGAAATCGTTTTTAAAATAAATTCAAAGTTACTTCTCTCCATCTGTAACACTAAGAAAATTTAGGGCTCTATCTGCATCAAATACGTCAAAATGTTATTGCGTGAACTAATCCATAACCCTTTTCTCATTCACAGCCCACCTTAATTGATTTTTTGAGCAGGCGTTAAAAAACACAAAAACAATGCTCCAATAAATTGGAATTGGTATTACTTGAAAAGTATAGCTTTAAGTGGATTCCCGCTAAATGTTCCCTTTAAACAATTTTCTCATCCGTGTGAAACAAACTTATTCTATCCCGGCATTTTCTCCCCTTCTTCTTATTCGGTTCTTCCTTCTGTTAAGTAATTTCGAGAGCTTCCGTACACCAAATGGCTGTAACCATTTATTTGCTAACTTGATTCTAGTGCCGTCTCGAGTAGATGTAGTACAAAATAAACAACTCGATGTATAAAAGCTCGACAAAGGATGTGTTAACTTGCTGTCGGCTTCACAAGCAACGTGAGCAGAACCTTACCCTTTATAAAACAGGATTACGTTCTTAGTGGGTTTTTAACGTGCGCCAAAGCTGTGTTTCGCTAGTAACTATGATACGTTAAACGTAACAGAAATAAAGGCAAATATCTTTCGTGGGATTTTTTGCGTTATATTTGGAAGAAAAAGAAACTTCCCATGCCGCTTGGGTTCAGCAGAAAACTTAATTACAAAACTTTTTAAATTAATTATAGGAACGAGAAGCCATAAACTTTTTAGAGAAGGAATTTAATACACCTTCAGTTAATTATGCAATTGAGAAGTAAAAAATATGCTCGATGGTTTCGTAGGAAATCCAATACTTCATACATACCACAGCGAAAATTCAAATGGCGGAAATTCAAATCACTTCAAGCACAAATAAAGTTGAAAAGCTCAAAGTGAATTCTATAAAATCCACGTAGACTATTCAGTGTGCCCAGGTCGGGTCTTTCAGCAAGTTCAATCGACGTTCCCATCACTAATGGAAAAAAATTATTACAAGAGATGTGCAACTGGAATTTCGTAATTTAGTGGATATGAAACGAAAATGAACTCGGAAACGTGGTGCACCTACTTTAAACTTTATGAATAAAATACTTACAAAGGGCCCGGGTTGATTAGGGAGCAAGTTCTTCTTGGAATATAAAAGAGTAGAAAACACATGTACGTGATCCTTTGCGAAAGGCAAAGCCACGTTCAAGCTCGAATACAAAGCTCAACAAATAAGCTCACGTTTCAAAGCCGCAGCTTCGCACCTCTCTATGAGCATCATTTAGTAAAATAGTACTGTATATTATATGTGCGATTGTGTGCATATACCACTCAATTCTCCCAAACATTTGGAACATCTTTTGAATTTTAATTTACCACACAAACGTTAACAATGTGGTTGCTGTGACGTCAGCGGATCTTACTCCCACATGTTAATTATATCAAATCCCTGTGGGTGCTACCCTTCAACGACTCATATTCCGGTATATTCCCAGAGATAGCAAGAACATTTCCTACATATTGAAGTTGTACGGAAAAAGCGCGTTGCCAATATCTAAAATTAGATAAAAGCCACTACAAAGGGTTTTTCATCGAAAAGTAACTGTATTCGGTTTTATCGGTGATATTATGTGGAATTCGGGATGGGAATTAAATTATAGATAGCTAGTGACGTAAAAGTTAATTTTAAATGTAGGGTCACTCAATGAGCAGACATTTTAGCTACGAAGAAATTTCCATCGGAAACATTTTAATAACAATTTAGCACCTGAGCAGATACTTTACAACTAAATCCATTACAGTGCGAGACTGTTAAGCTATTTGTTAATGAACTGATAACTAGTGAAATAATTAACTATAACGGCTAACAGGTTCATTGCGAATTAAATTCAGAAACTCTGGTCGCAACAATCTTCTTGGTTTTATAGATTTTATACGGTTTAAATAACTAGAAAGAAAATGTGCTACGATAAATGTACGAGGTCTGTATCATAGAATACGGAACTTTTTTATATTACTAATTTTTAGTGGCACCATCTATTAACAAAAATCAGTGTCGGAAAGGTAGATCCTTTACTAAGGTTATGTCAAAATTTCATGACGTTTGCAACATAAGTGACAGTGTGTTTTTAGCATTGGTCGAAAAATGAATTTGGAACAAAGAGCAAATATAAAGTTTTGTTTTAAACTCGATAAATCATTTACTGAAAAGTGTATGGTGATGATTGTTTATCACGTACGAGAGTGTATGAGTGTTATACACGATTTAAGGACGGCCGTACGGACATAAATGACGACGAACATCCTGGTGCAAAAAAATCTGTGGTTACTGAAAATAACATTGAAGTTGTGCGTGAATTTATCAGAAATGAGCCGAAATGTTCATTGCGATACGTGTAAATGGAATTAAATATTTCCAAAGATTCAATTCATCACATTTTGATACAGCATTTGGGGCTAAGAAAGATTTGTGTACGGTTTGTACCACACAAGCTAACTGATGAATTCAACATTGTAAAGACTTGATTAAAGCGTCAAAAAAGGACGAACATTTCAAGTATTCTATTGTAGCTGGCGATGAGACGTGGTGTTTCCAATATGATCCAGAGACCTAGCGTCAAAGCTCTGAATGGAAGCATCCAAGCGAATAAAAACAAAAAAAAGCCCTTTGGAAAAGTCAAAAGTGAAGACAATGTTTATTTGCTTTTATGATTCGGAAGGCATAGTGCTCAAAGAATTTGTACCAACTGGTCAAACAGTCAATGGTGTGTATTATCTTGGTGTTATGAAGGACTTTTGTCGCGTATTCGTCGTGTGGGCCCTCAATATCGTGAAAATGGAAGCTGGCGTTTGTTACATGATAATGCACCATCTCGTCGCTCGATGCTTACCACTTATTGTCTAAGTAAAAATGGCATTTTAATCATCAACCATTCACCATATTCACCTGATTTGGCCCCCTGCGACTTCTATCTATTCTCCAAACTACATTTTCCGATGAAAGGACAGCGTTATGCCGACATTGAAGCCATTCAAAAGGCGTCGACAGCAATCTTGAAGGACATCTCTAAAGATGAACTTAAAAATTCATTCGACATGTTAATTGACCGTGCAAAACGTTATATTGAAGCCGAAGAAAACTACTAATTTTTTCAAAATAATAAGCTTTTGTTTTTATTTGTAATTGTACTTGTATTTTGCAACATATAAGCGTATAGTTCTGCGAATGCTCGCGCATTAAAAATACTAAACAATAAAAAATATAAGCTAATATGGGGGGGGGGGAGAGAGTTAAATTGAAATAATTATTGACACTCATAGTCAATTATAACATCCCGAGAATTAATACCAATATTATATTTCAAACCCTATTCTGGAAAATCACGTTAAAACCACAATCATGCATATTTTATCCCTATACATATAATTTAGCAACCTCCTATAAAGCAAAAATGTGTCTTCTTGGGCAATTTACATATAAAAATGTACTCTAACTATGTATAAGGCAATATTTGGATGCAGTACTAAAAGAACCAATCAGGAGAATAAACTCAAATATCAATATACCAAATGTTTTACTAAAAGAAAAATGGAGGAGGGAATCACCGAAGTTCACAAATACAGAACTAAACTGTTACATGTAACAGAAAGGAACACCACAAAAGTAAAAACAGTATAACAGTCCCCGAGGTGTTTCTTAAAAGAAAAAGAGAACCATCAGAGGCATGCAAAAATATAAACATGTACAGGGTGCTCCGTGACAAAAGGAATTCGTTCAGTAACAAAATACTATTAAGTACACATGTGTAAATTCTCTACACAATTTCTTTGTCATTTAACAAAAAATTAAACAATAAAGCATGTCCCAAGTAGGGAAAGGAGATCATAAAAACATACATACAAACAACAGATATATTTATTAAATGCAATTTTTCCAATCGAAATAAAATTACAGCTATAGTGGATGATAAAAGTAGGAACTTAAAAGGGTTCTAAATAAGTCTGATCTCTAGAGTGTCTTAAAAACCATATTCTACCTAATTTTTGCTGTTAATCATGAGATTCCAATGAATATTCAACAACTGATAACTAGTTCCCGAAACCGTACAACGTCATTTATATGATCTTCATAAACAAATACTTTTAGATGAATCAATAAATAGAATGCGATACAGTGTAAATCAGGTGAACAAGGTGGCTTTACAATTGGTTTACCCCGATCAAATTAGTGCTTTCCAAAATTCATGCTTAAGCATTATTAATAGTTATTATACTAACACTATGATTGATTGATTTGAAAGAGCGAGATCTAGGACGCGGTTTTCTAAGCCTCTCTATGCACTGAGACCACATTTGGCACATTGTACACCCTAACTAAGAATTTTGCCTATCTGGGGTAATTCCAACTCCAGTAGTGATTTTTAACGTGTCACACATCGCAGTGGCACGGGACCAACGGCTTTACTTCTTATCCGACAGAAGGCGCATTTTCAGATTGTTCCCGCTAGAAAAATCTCGCCGACCTTGGCCAGGTTCGATCTCGCGTCCCTCTGATCTAAACGCAAATGCGCTAACCACTAGACCACCGAGGCCGGCTAGTACTAACACTGTTAATGCTGTGTGGTGTTCTACTATTGCTTTTACATGTTATGCACAATAGCTACCATACTTTTAGCTCAAAATTTTTGGCCTAAGAACGGTTTTTGTGATAACTATGATACGCTTTGATGAGTTCTCTAGAAAGAGTCTTCTAGGTTCCTTCTAGGTTAAAAACGATGTCCTTAAACCCACGCCCGGTGGAAATAAATTGAGTTTCACGGTAAGCGGAAATGGGTCTCTAGTGACCCGGCTTGTATTTTGGTATTTGTATATCAATTTCGGAACACCAAATTGTCTATGCTCCTAATAAAAGCTTGCATATGATATCATAATTATCATACTTTTATTCTTATAACTAGTTGCAGTTATTAGCCTGCAGACTAAAAAAAGTAATACATTTCAAATCCAGTCATAACGCGTTTATTCAATACAAATTTTTCTTACAAATAGTTTAAAAATTACTTCCATCACGATTTACTTTCTTTTCTTACAGTAACCTGTCCTCATGCCTGACAAATAAATTTAAAATAACTAGCACTTATATTAGTCTGTTTATTTTCATTGCCTCTACAGAAAGCACACCTTCCGGTCTCAAGTGATCCGAGCAAATGATCTCAGATACATCAAGCATTTTTTCGACGAAATTCATTCTAAATCATCTTCATAACAGCTTCAACAAATACACAAATGCCTAAAGCGGTATAATGGAATTATTTAAAGATATGAAAGTATCGGTCACTTGAGTCTCGCTTTCCGTCGTCCGATCATTCATAATACAAATCTGAACTAAACAGCAGGGAATTTAATCATTAATGACCCTACACTCAATTAAATAAATAACTGATTCAATATTAAATTATGATTTAGTTACCGCAACATTAATTGCTACATTCCACTTGAATTTTTCCAGAAGACGCATGAAACGGTAGTCCTGCAAGAGCTGGAATGATCCAAGTCTCAATTTATAGGAATGGTATTCGGATGAAAGATACTTCATAATACAAATCTGAACTAAACAGCAGGGAATTTAATCATTAATGACCCTACACTCAATTAAATAAATAACTGATCCAATATTAAATTATGATTTAGTTACCGCAACATTAATTGCTACGTTCCACTTGAATTTTTCCAGAAGACGCATGAAACGGTAGTCCTGCAAGAGCTGGAATGATCCAAGTCTCAATTCTGAAAGAAATCTACTGAGTAATATCCAAATTTCGAATCTTAAAATAAAGAATTGTATTGCGATTCTAGAATCACCAATCTGAATCCGATTCTTAGAACTAATACTCGTTTCATGGTTCTACGATTGAGCTTCGAAATTCCATTCCTGAGACAGAATAGTTTTTCATGGTATAGAAAAAAAGGCACATATGTTCGAAGTTACATTGTTGTTTATAATTTAGTGTAGGTAGGTGTTGAAACAATACGCGTAGCTAATTGACATGGAGCGAATACAAAAGCACTAGTCGATGTTCATGTTCAGTTAAAAATAAATTACTGGTAACTGATTTAATAACCGTTCAGCATCGAATTATTTTGTATTCGAATTGTTCGAATCGCCTCTAACCAGTTGACCGGCTAGAATTTCAATATTTGCGGCAATACTCTTCACGTTTCTGTTCGCCGAAAAAGTACTTTTTAAATCGGATAAGCAAACTTGAAAGGAGACCTGTATTCCATGTTTGCATTTTAATCAGATGTATACATAAATTATCTTTCGAAGGACACAAATAACATTACTGTTGGTCTTTATTCTAAAGCATTTAAAAACTGTATTCAATAGAAAAATTAGTTGTACAGTAGGTCGAAGTACGTAAATACCTTTCTCTTTATATTTCACAATTAATTTTAGTGGGATAACTACAACTAGTTGTAAAAATTATTTTGCTTGCATTCTGTTCGGTAGCCGATAGGTACGTAATTGTCTAGAACTCTAGAGTATTAAATACAAAACTTGCAAAAGGATTTAGTCTTTGTTATGAAACAGCTGGAATATCGGGTGCATTCGTATTTGTCTTAGGTACAGCACCCAGTTTTATGCAATTGTAATGTCTTTACCTTTACAGAAATCGATTTTATCAGACAGGTATACCTTACGCCTTGTACCAGCACACACAATGTTTATCAGTATCTTGTTGAAAAATAAAACATCTCATAATTTTTAGGTAGTTATAATATAAATTATTGGAAATTTATAGAATTCGATGCTCGCGGTTCCTCACGCTCGCCTTCGGCTCGCGTTCGGAAGATTCCACTCGCATCGAATTTCCATTCCAACCTCGTTACAGAATGTACTATTCTAATTTCTATAATCTTGATTCTGGAATAGACACACGATTTTCGATTTTGGAAACAGAATCCGATTGCAGTATCAATAAGCAATACCCAATTCTAGAAACAGAATTTTATTCTCATTTCTATAAAGTGAATCCGATTCCTCGCTTCTAGAATTGAATTCCGATTCTTGATTCTAGAATAATCAAAATCCGATACTCGAGGTTAAAAAGCAATTGCGATTGTAGATTCAAAATCCTTTGATAACACTATCATACGGTATCCAAAATACTAGAAAATACCTTCAGCAGGTCTGCTTCGTAAGAATATTTATCCTCTCCTGGACGACTCATTACCAATTATTTTTTACGCAAACATTTAAAAAAATTCTATTTAAAATATAAACAAGCTCCAGGCTTTCCTATATTTTAACGATATTTATTAATTAACAGGCCATTGGCCTATATACAGAAGAAGAAGAAAGAAGAAGAAGTTGCGTAAATATTTTTCCAAGAAATGCAGTTATATTAAGCATTATTTTAATTATTACAGTAAAGGCTGCGTGGACAAAATTTTCTAGTGTTAAAAATCCCAATATATATAGAAGCAGAACTCTTTTTTTCATTAATTCATACTACCCCTCCCCCCCTCCCGAAGAGCTTGCATTTCACTGTGACCTCGACTGACAGCGCGTATTCGCACTGTCCCATCGAGGTCCCTTAGAAGCAGACCCTATACATTGTGAATTAACAGCAGACATAACGAAAATCTAATTAGCAACACAAAATTTGGGTTTTCTACTTTATTCCTACAAGTGTTTTGTGTCCAGTTACGAAAAGCGTGGAGGCTCACTCCTGCGAGGGTGCTACAACGCTTTTCTAATTTTATTTTGCTCCTTCGGGTATTTTAGACGGGTTAGTACAATTTTCCACGCACATAGGAGGATAAAATTGTCAGTGTAATAGAAAATATTGCAACTTGTATGATATATTTACTTCTACGTCTGTGTTGGGTGTGATTTATTTGTATGAAGTTGTTCATTCTGACCCCTGTCCTGTAATTTTTGGAGACCGATACCAATATATAATATTAATTTTAAACTATTGTGAAGTAATACATACTATACTGACATTAGAAAGAACATGTACGCGGGGTCTTTGATTTGTTCAGAATTTGCTTGTCTTTTGAACGCTCTGTACTGTACCGCAGCTAATTGTAACCGAATTATAGTAAAGCAAATTAAAAATTGTAAACTTAATTCGTAAAACATATCTGTAATTTTAGAAACTGTCAGATTGTCACAGACATCAAACTCACGAAGACGAAATGAATGGCCTATATCAATGTACTCTATTTTGATCTTTATCAGTTTCCATAGGTACAGGTTTTGCATTTCAGGTTCCATTAAAGAACATAATTTTTCTCTCTTCCTCTGTCTCTCTCTCTCTCCTTCTCTCTGACAGCTAATTCACATCCACTGCTGGATATCAGTTCCTCTAAAATTTTCCAGTTATCTATATCCTGCACTTTATTGATATATAACTTAATATCACATCATTAATTTAAACAGTAATAGTACATTATTCAACGAGCGGTAATGTAGGGAATAACTCACCCGGATGTAGTATGCAGCACGACCGGCAGTGAGTGTTGTAATCATCCAAGCGAGTTATTGCGATTACCGGGAGCTGAATACTATACTTTATCCACGGTGTGTGGCGGTAGCTCAGTTGGTAGAGCGCTCACTTTCTGAGTAAAACGTCGATTCTGACTTGGGTTCGAAGCCTAAGCATTCCTATCCAGATTTATAAAAATTTTGTCTGCAACACACCACACACAATTTCCCAATCCGGCTTCCAACCGTGCGATCTTAATGCTAAAAACCTTCTCTGGAATTTCTGCCGTTCAGGTTCAACATCAAACTGTAGCACCCGCGTGTTTCTACTTTACCGCTGAGGAGAAACACGTGGCAGAGAATAGGTTGATCCCTAACAGTGGGACAAAAATGCTGTCAATTAATCCACGACTAGTAAATTGGACTTCCACTATTTAAATGTTATAATTTTCATAACAATTGTGATTTACTGTTGTGACATTTCATAATTTATGACAGATATAATTTTACAAGTGTATTTTTTCATTGTCACTCTATTGATTGTCCAATGTTTTAATTGCACGTTTGTAATTGGTTATCAAGGTGTGAGGAATAAAACTTCTATTTTGTGATTGGTATAACTTAATAGAAGCGGATAAACGGCTTTAATTATTGTACAGTTTATACGACCACAAAAGAGTTGACTGTAGTAATTGAATGGATGATTTTCAAAAGAAAAAAATCCGCCAAAGTTTGATCAGCGTGCTGGCCTATAACTTTTATGCGCTGAGGGTGTGCAGCTATTGCAGATTCATATGCGAATGCAAGCAGTGTATGGAAATGCATGTATTACGTACCCAATTGTGAAGGAATGGTGCCGTAAATTTAAAAATAGAAAAGAGAGGACTATACATGAGCCGCGACCAGGTGCACGGTGTACTGCATTAATAGAAAACAATATGGCATGTTTGGAAGGCCTTATGAGAGAAAATAGTCGAATTTCAATTAGCGAAATTTCAGAAATTGTTGGTGCGAGTGTAGGCACTGTCCACAGCATTGTCGTAATATGGGTTACAGCAAGGTTTGTTCGCAATCGATTCCTCGTCTCCTATCTAATGAACAAAAATGTTTGCGAATGGGCTTATCTCTGCAACATTCACCGACTATAGGCAAAATGGTGATGATTTTCTTCTGTCAATAGTTGCTGGTGACGAAACTTGGTGCCATTACTACGAGCCATTCACAGTGCAAACATGTTAACATTTTTTTTTCAACCATGAAGGGCCATTGTTGATAGAGTTTAAGGAAGCTGGAGTAAATGTCAATGCAAATCTGTAAGATGTAACTTTGAACAAGCTTCATCGAGCAATAAGACGGAAACGTCCAGGAGAACTTTCACGTGGGTCATTTTGCTGAGGACAGTGCTAGGCCTCCTGTTGGTAATGTGGTAAAAGGAAATCTTCAACGAAAGAAATGGAGGGTTTTAGGGCATCCACCCTATAGCCCGGATCTATCGCCTTGTGATTTCCATATTGCTGGACCGCTGAGAAAGACGTTAAAAGGTCGGCATTTTGAATCTGACGCAGAAGTACAGATAGCTGTGAAAGACTTCTTCAAACAGCAACCACAAGAATTCAATGAACAGGGTATACGTCGGTTAGTAAATCAATGGGATAGGTACCTTAACTGTGGTGGTAATTATTTGTAATTAAATCATTGTTTTTTATAAAACAAAGATTGGTTTCAATTGAACACACCTCGTAGATACCAAAACCATAAATCTTTTATTTAGAACTTCTGTTTTAAAATGAAAATTTCTAGCAGCAAAGCGATCTACACATTTTTTATTGCTGTAGGTACGAGGTATATCCTGGTCGTTTATCAAATTTGTCACCTCGCAAAATGTAAACTATACAGAATGTCTGCTACTTTCATCCCAACTTAATAACACCTTTGTCTTCCGTAACTCTACTTCGCACTATGAACAATGTTGGAGACTGATAGCATCCCTGTTTTAATTCATTTTACACGCCGGGGTCTTGATGTGTTATAGCCCTAGTTTTAATTACACTGTACAATTTTGAGGGGATTTGCTGAAACAACTAGTTATTTATTCGTATTTTAATGGAGATTATACAACATCAAACTTTAGATAATATAATCAAACAGCTATTTTTTTGAAAAGCAAACGTAAATGAAAATTAATCAACGAAGTTTAGAAGTCGTTAGCCACATCGTTCGTTGAGTCTTGCCAAAAACCTTTATAAACCGCAAATAAGTTTGCCTAAAGTGTATGAATTCCCGGGATATATTTTCGCAGATCTTGAAACTGCCACTCCTTGACCAAGACACTCCAAAACTTTCTAGATTTCTAACTTCTTCCAGATTTTGATATTATCTATTTACATGAACGAACTCAATTTTGCAGCTGTTAGGCTGTTACCTTAATCTTCTAAACGAGTTTCAGCAACTCTTACAATATCCAGATTCCTCAGTACATTTTCTTCGCTCGAATTAATGAGAACTTTATGGGTAGGGTTATGTGGAAAGTTTGAAATTCTGGTGCTTCGATGTGTGTCGCTCTCTGGCTTAGCGATGCAAATGCAATTAGCTGTTGGTAAAAGCTGTTACCATAAAGTGCTTCAAAACCTTAGTATGAAAGTTTCAGCGGTTCGTTTACTATTTTAAGTGTAAGTGTAATCCATTTTGATTTTGAACTTACTAATTACAAAATTTACAAAGAATCCTCATTAAAATATAAAGTACGACTCTGCAAAATCCAATAGTTAACTTGAATCGGTTATTTGGAAAAGGGCACAAGTGACAATTTGGGGTAATATGGTTTTATGTCATCTTTTGTATTTTCCATCAAGCACGCAAGGTTTGGTATGAAAACGGCACATAATGCAATGCTACAAATGATTTATGTAGGCAGCCAATTTACTTGGTTTGTTCGAAAAGAGCACATGTAATGAAAATGTGACGGTTTCCAAATGATTACGGGAAGTGCTCGCGTTGAATATTGGGCGAGAAACTTTTATTTGGTAGCCGATTCACTGTCAAATCGACAGTGTTTTAGCTGATATCCTAGTGTAAATTGTATTGAAATTATAAATTCGTGCAAATATAATGGGTGATGTAAGTAATAGCAGTGGGGACGAAGAAAATGTATCACAAAGAAAACGTAAGAAAGGCATTTTACGTTTTGATTCTTATAAATCAACTGCAATAACGAAGGCTCAAGGGTCTGAAACGCGTGAATTACGTTGGTAAAATCATTGCACCTAGAGAAACGGGTCCTGATTGCAGGTAACCCAAAATTAAAAAAAATTGAAAATAATTTTCTTTATAGCTTTTCTTTCCACGTAGATGCAAAGGAAAGCGTTTTAATAGTTTCTCTGAGGCGGAGCAACAGTACGTCTTACTAAAGTCAATATTTTTTACAATAAAAATTCTTTAGATACTTTTCTTCAATGTATTATTGAAGTACCTGCCGTGAAAAAGAAAGTCAATCATGTGCTACTGGAATGTCTAAACCAAACGCTCACACATTTTCGTCACAATTTATAGATCTCTTTGATGTAAAAGAAACTTACTGTTCAAAGCAATACTTGCCCGCTTCATTAAATGCCAAAATCATGCATTTGATGTTTATTGAAGCTAATCCGGATTTAAAGAACAAAGTCAATTATGATTGTTCTTAAAAATTTTGAATGGAAATTCTTGGCGGCATGAGCTCCCAACGTTTGTTTGCATGTCAGTTTCTGGGAATTTTTAAATTTACGGAAGGTCTGGCATAATGGCTATAAATTGTGTCATAGACGGTCCTTTGTCCCCGCCTTTCAAAGCTGCAGAACTTCCAAGTCACACGTGCAAGCGTTGCTGACATGTGGGTTCCACACGTAGCCAGAGTGACGTCACATACCCCACTTATTTAAGTGAAGGACATAAATATAATTATGATTTATGTACCTGCTTTATATAAATATATTTTGGCTATGTATCTCATCTATACTATTACATCCGATAAGAGAAAACATAGAAGGCTTATAATTTTAAAGTACTTCGACGAATTATTTGCTTATCATTTAATTCAACAGAAATGTTGATTTGACATTCGGCAGACCACAAGTCGACGTGTGCTCTTATTGTGAAGAATATGGTCAGAAAACGCCAAATGCGTTGCTTCGCTTATTGTCCATAAACGATAAGCGCAGAAATTCTTCTCCGTAGCAAACGAAATAGAAAAGAGCTGCTCTGAAAATGAAAACGTTATGGGGATTGTGTTCGATTTCATGTGGAACTTGCCGCTGCCTCACATTCCAATTCAAGAAATTTTCTATTTGCGGCAGCTGTTGGTATAGAGGTTTGTATTCATAATTTGAAAACTGGAAGTGCCGCATTCTATTCATATCATGAAGGACAATCACTCAAAGGCCCTAATGAAGTTTGCACTTTTTAAGTAACCATGTGAATTAATTTATTCTTAATAACATAGATGAACTACATATTTTCTCAGGCGGATGCCCACGCCAAAATAAAAATCATACTATAGTCAGATTTTGAATGGCCTTGGTAGCTCATTAGCGGATATTCATTCAATGACTGTGACAGAGACTTCGGGACAGTGAAGAGAAAAATAAGGGAGGTGGACAGAATGTATACACATGACAAATGTTCTTCTTGAGGGTGCCGTCTCCCGACTTGAGGTTGGGAATCATCGCAGCTACTGGTACTTTATTCACGGCTGCTCTAAATAGTTCCATGGTGCTGCAGCTTCTGAGGTTGCGTAGCCAGGATGTTCTTCTTCGTCCAACGTTCCTTTTTCCCTGTACTTTTCCTTGGACTGTGAGTTGTAGCAGTGTATATTTTGGTCCTCTCATAACGATTACATAAAGCTAATTAAAAATTTCTCCAAGGCTACAAAAATTCTAGTTAAGAAAATAAGAACTTGCTAGATAAGAAATGGTGACTAGCAGTTTACAAAAAAACGGTTCAGTCTATAGAGACCCAAAAAATAAAGATGCCTAAAGACCAGAAGGTTTCGTTCCGGATTTGATAGTATAACGAATTCAGATATGACTCAGAAAATCTTGGAGTAATTACTGTTTCACAGTATATACACAGATTTATTAGATCTTCCTCTTCGTTGGCAAAGCTTGATGGTTCCACAGCAGAATTCTCAACTGAAAAGACATGCAAACCTTACAACACAAAAATACCCATAAATGTCAAGAAAATTGATAATTTGAAGTCTTTGATTCACTCACATTTCTGAGGATAAAAAATGGTTTTACACGCTGATATTCGATTGGCCAACAACTGAAAATGAAGAAACGGCAGAAAAAGATCACTAAGTCCTTTGAGGTTATGTATTTACTTCAGTTTACGTGAAAAATGTATAACGTTTTTTAGGAACACTATAATCCATTTGACTTTCTTTTTCATAATAAGTTTGGAAAAGGGCATACGAGGTTTGTAATTTAATAATGAGACTGGTAGCGTAGCGTTCGATCTGGCAACACTGGCGACGCGGGAATAGAAGGGGCGGCAGATGAGCACGTGATACGCCTTCAGTAAGAATTTGAATTCGCTAGAGTCATTTGGTTGTCCATAGCGATTTTTTCGTGAAACAGTTTTTATTTTCTAGTGCGTTCTGAAAATGAGTGACATCAATTTCAAGCAATGGTGTGCTATTAGGTTTTACTTCAGACTTGCGCACAGTGCAACGGACACTTTTGCAAAACTTCGGCAGGCCTACGGACACAGTGTTTTGTCAAGGGCCCAGATCCTTCGGTGATTTAAGGTATTTTCAGAAAGACGAGAGTCGATTGAAGACGAGCCTCGCAGCGGAAGGCCTTCATTTTCAATAACCGATGAGCCAGGGATCTTGTGCGTTCAGATCGTCGGTTGACATCAGAATGATCGGCGAAGAGTTGAATTTGACTCACACCACCGTTCATTATATTTTGACCAATGAATTGGGGATGAGAAAAAACTGCGCAAAAATGGTTCCGAAAAACCTTTCGCAGGATCAAGAGGACATCGGGAGGGAACGGTTCCTTCATTTTTTGGAATCTATTGAAAATGGTCCCCATTGTATGGAACGTGTTATTACTGGTGCCCAGTCTTGGGTGTTTGAGTATGACCCGGATACCAAGCGCCAGAGCATGAAATGGCACACTTCAACCTCCCCAAGGCCAAAAAATGCAAGAATGAGCAAGTCGAAGATCAAATACATGCTGGTTTGCATTTTTTGATAGCCAGGGAATCGCTCACAAAGAGTTTGTGCCTCAAGGCCAAATAGTCAATCGACACTTTTATAGAGAAGTTCTTGAACGACTTTGAAAAAGGGTCATGCGTGTGAGACCAAATATCAAAAACCGCTGGGTGTTGCATCACGATAATGCGCCTGGTCATACAGCAATTTCAATCAATTTTTTGGCCAGTAAGAACATTCCTGTGACTTGAGTCCTTCTAACATTTTCCTCTTCCCGAAACTGAAAAATCACCTCAAGAGACTTCATTTTGGAAACATTCAACCGACTGTAACAGGCCAGCTGAAGGCTATTCCAGTATCCGAGTTCCAGTGCTGCTATAAGGAGTGAACCGCCTCCAGGGCGGGGTGGCTTCCCAAGGTAGTTACTTTGAAGAAGACAATGTTGAATTGTAATTAGGAAATGGAAAACCAAAAAACAGTTTTTTATGTTACATTGATCATATTTTTGTTTAGTTATAAAAAACTACGCAAAAAATCTACATGACGTTGTGCACTTGCATCTGAGATTTGCACAGTTTTTCATCTCTAGTGTAAAATTTAATTTTACTCACATGTGCCCTTTTCCAAATAACCGATTCAATTCTAAAAACATCTAAACATGTTTGCTATGCTTGAATGAATGCCTTAATTAAAGCAAATTTTGCAGCATTGAATAAACGAGAACCGCCAATAACATATATTTTCTAAAAATAACAAGCGTATCCTTTTGTTGACCTCTGCTGTACAACACACTTAAATAATTCAATAATTTATTTTTCGGCCTTTGAATACTCAAATAGACCCATAATAATTTTAAATGTGGCGAATGCGCTTGGTTTATTCTTGCGCACATTAATTAATAATGGTGGGTCGTACTAGTACGAAATTTTTATCCCTGAAATCATAAACATATCCCAGAGCTCGTAGACGCTAAGCGCGTATTGAAATCTGGGTCGACTTATGAAATATTTGCTACAATAAGGTTCTTCCCGGAGATTTCCCATTTCCATCTCCTTCCTGCTTATAGAATTTCTGTAAATCTTATAAAGAAACAAATCTCGCAATTCACATAATCTGGTTACGTCATGAGCTCATGTATTCCTGTAAAAAATCGAGAGGAAGAAAATTGCTTCTTAATAAGAACTTGCTGTATCGATCTTTTCCGTAAATTCTGTCTTACACGAAACTAAAATTCTGCAAAGTAAACTCTATACGGGTTACTTAAATCTAATGCATTTTTAACGAAAATAGAGTACCAGGTGGTGCCCCCGCTCCACACTCATGATAAATGTAGAAGGTTACAGTTTATTTTCAGAGTTAGGAAGAATGGAAACTTCGGACGAAGTCACATGAATCAAGACTGTTAGTGAATTTTTCTTCTTATTTGTTGTTTGATGCAAGTTTGTGTTATCGCGGCTGTATAAATCTTAAAAGTAATCTCGCATTTCCCACTTCTTTTTAAAACACGAATTTATTTTCCCCACTTGACATCGAAAGTTCCAAAATGAATTAAAAAGATTTGTTTTGCCAAAAAACAGGAATAATGCTATGCACTCGAGAACTTTGCGCGTGAGGTTAATTTATAAAAGCTGGTGGAGTGAAAAGTTTCAAATCCAGTTTTATCATTAACGGCAAAAGTGCTTTACTGAGCTTTTGGTGTACAAGTTTAATTATTTACTTAATCAAAGCCAAGATTCAATATATGACAACGCAGCTTTGGGGACATTTAGAAGCTTATAAACACAGGAAGCGGAGTTTATAAATTCCGGGAAAAAATCTAAAAATTTAAATTCAATTTACCCTTTGTTGTGTTGTGACACCGTTTGATTTACAGTACACGTCTCCTCGTTTCACAATGGTTCCAGAAACATCCTGATAGAATTTTATGTACGAGATGGCATTATATTACGGGGTTTTTATTTATTAACCCGCCTTTGTTTCGAAGTTCAAATCATGAAGCGGAAAAATAAGGAAAAATCAATAACTAAAGGTCACCTTACGTACGTAATTGTTCCTGCACTTAATTTCCGTACTTCAAGAATTCTCTTTGATGGTACAATAATAACAGTTCGTGAGCAGAATCATAGATGATGTAAGAGTTTGGAGGAAAAAATCACAAACAAGTTGTCCAAAGTCAAGTGATATGATCAAATTAGGGAGATAACAACGCAACTTTTGACAGCCCTAGAAAGGAAGTTATCCATTACGGTCACTATTCACGACTGATACGTCTAATATTTTATATATGAACTATGAATGCCTCACATCACAAGGTTACTCTTGTGTTCATCCCGCATTAAGCTCTGATAACCGTGTAAACGCGAAGTTGAATATCAAAGTTTCGGGCGCCTAAATTCAAGTGTAAGTCGTGAGTAATTTGGTGTAAAGTGAATCTGAGTGTGAGAAGGTATTAAAACATGAAAACGTAACGAACAGAAACGTTCTCGAGTGCGGCAAGTTGTTTTTTATTAACCGTGGGTTGCTGAAACCCATCGTCATATGACACAATGAATTGTCTTTGCAGTGACTTAATTTAAAAACACGCAGGAATTCTGTATCATTTAAGTTGGTCTCGTTAGGAGGTTTGAATCCAGCACCAAGTAGCAAAGGTACGAAGCTCTTACTCACTTAATCAAAACACAGCATAATTGCCTGACTACATCCAGCAAGGCTAAAAATAAGATCTGCGTGATATGGGAACCACCCAGTACAGCTAAATTTGCTGTGATACAATGCAACCGCTTCTACACTCTAATTTTATCTAAAAAAATTCAATACGAAAACCCTTTGAGCGGTAACTATATTTTCGGTTTTTCACGTAGCAGCCCAAAGAACTCTTTGTAGGCGGGTTTCCTTGACAATTTCCTTTTTACGCTTTGTACAGAGCACGTCTACCACAAATCGACTTACTTTGCGTAAATATATAATTATTTCTGCCAAAGGCACAAGGCAAAAACGTTAATCGAAGAGAGTCTTCGAAAAAGAAGGCTTTGTGGTTTGCTGTGAACCTTTGAAGTAATCGACTTCTGAAAAACCTCTTGCACGCGAATATTTCGATTTGAAAATGTCAGGAAAACTAACACAAGTTTACGAAAGTCTTTTCTATCATTTTATTTAATTTTTTCTATCTATATGCATGTAATTAAAACACAAAAGCGTATTACAAAACGCACAAACATTCGAGGGAAAACTCTTATTTCCCTGACAATTCTACAAAGTTGAAAATCTCGAGGGATATTATTTTCACTGGAAGCGATTCGCGGATTAAATGCAGTAGAACGTGTTGGAAATTTTCCGGGACGAGGAAGTTTGCAGTCCGTTTCTTTGCAAAATAAACGAAATTCATCTTCCTTGAAGCTGCTAGCGCCTATTTACTATTGTGTGTTTCTAAATTCATTCCGAAGCATTTCTGAATCCTCAATTTAAGGGATGTACACAAACAAGGGCCGAAGCGTGCAGTATTTAAATTAAGTGGGGAACTCAATTATATCAGAAGGGGCTCTTCTTGAATAATAATTAAATACTTTGTTACAGAATTCTACGTTACAAATGCAACACCCTCAATTCGCACTGCCCTTTCATGAGCAAAATTGCTTCCACTTTTTACTATCCAGACACAAAAGCTCTGGGGGTATTCTCATTTCATGCATGTAGGAGGGAAGCTCTTAGCTGTTCCTCCCGCTGTACTTGAGTTTTTCTATTTGTATCATTAAGCAAAATTAACTGCGCTGTTGGTATCAAAAGGAATGGTAAGCTTAAGAAGGAAACTGAGCATGAAATATGGAAGCTTTGTGTGTATCCTCCATTTGCAATTAATTAATTTATTTAAGTAGTTTTCATTCAAGTTAAACAAAACCAAATAACTTAGTCAAGCATACATTTTAAATGGCGTGTACAGAAATACAATTCTAAAGTGCGATGACCTGAACCTGTCGTGTTTGATGATGAAGGCGCAAAATTCTGAAATATGCAGCGAATTAACGCTCTTCCCTTTCCGCTCGTTTTATATAATATTTATACATCATGTGAATACTATATGGAGCAATGTTTAGAATTACATAAAAACTGAGAGCAGATTTGAAAAAATACAATAGCAACAAAAGCGCTCTGCAGCAATGATATCCATAAAACAAAAGTTTTCATATAATAATCTTCTTGAAAGCTATTCAACTTTCAAGGCTCGTTCGTTAAAATTAGCAAGAAAGGACGAAATCGTCGTAGGACCATATGCAGTACACCACTAAATAAATGATCATGAGCAGAGCACGTCAATTAGTATTCAAGGGGGTGCATTAGATTGTAGGTATATGGGCTTCGTCAAATATTCATAGCATCACTTAGTGACATTAAATCAGGAACCCACGTTCTTGGGCATGAAAAGTTTCTACTTTACGTGAATGAAACGATATATATATATATATATATATATATATATACATATTTAAACGCTATCTTATATACATTTGTGGATCTCATAAACGCTGTCTTCTGTTTTTTTTCCAAGTAAGAAAACTTATCGTAAGATAACCTGGAATTTACTGAAAGCATCATTAAAGGCAATTTTGCTATTCAAACCCCAGTACAAACACATAATTTCGTAAAAGAATTACCGCATGTATAAGCAATATTTTTTGAAAAATCACAAAATATACACGAATGATCCTAATAGTTTTCTTGCATTATTTGTATATACTGATTGGCGGTTTCAAGTGCGAATACAGCACATGCGAAAACAATTTAACGCTTATGCGATGCACCTCGATAGATTTAAATTTAAAAACATTATTGGGTACATATCCACAGACTCTAGATATGAGTTCGTTATAATATTTAACCAAATCAGTAAATGACTTTGCACTTCAAAATTTAACGTATTCAAGACACAAGAATTAAAATCAGATTTATCGTGGATATAATTTAATTTAACAGCATACAAGCATGAAAGCATTTTTCATTTTGCATTAAGAATATCTATTACAATAGCTATCCAAATATTAATAAAGAAGTGACAAAAACATTGCATATTAAGTCTTGGTATAAGCGAATAAAATAAAATAAATTAATAATGGATAAAGGAAACAACATTTTTAAGTTAAAGTCAACTAAGTAATCAACAGTAGCACT
Organism: Limonius californicus; assembly: GCA_014611495.1. Taxonomy (NCBI): domain Eukaryota; kingdom Metazoa; phylum Arthropoda; class Insecta; order Coleoptera; family Elateridae; genus Limonius; species Limonius californicus. The sequence goes on along the minus strand of JABXWE010014987.1, from coordinate 1,368 downwards.
TCCAAGAACATAACCGAAGCAAGATATTATTTACAATAAATGTTCGAAGTAATTACCCCCTGTGCTAAGTAGTAATCCAAGCGATTGTAAAATCCAGTTCTCACATTAGCAAGCATTTATAGGGTAGTAGTTGCAAACGCATCCTGAATTTAAATTCGCAGTTCGTCCAGTACGGTAGCTCTGTCTTCTTCAAATCCATAATTTAGACTTAATGTAAGGACATACGAAGAAATCTTGAAGTGACAAGTCCGGGGTTCTAGGCGGCTAAGGAATTGTGCTTACGGTTTCAATTGCACGATTAGGAAATGTATTTGCTGAGCATTCCCGTGCGGCTAACGTATTGTGGGCAGGGCAACCATCTTGTTGGAACCAAATTTCAGTCTAATCCCTGGAACTTGATGCAAAGCAGGAACGATTTCGTTTTGCAGCATATCAAGATATTTTGGACCATTTAGGTTCCCCTGGATAATGGTCCAAAAATGTTATCAGCCAATATTCCACTCCGCGCATTCAACTTTTGTGGATATTGAGATCGATAACTGTAATGCTTGTGAGGATTATTTCGAGACCAGAAACGACAGACTGATGGATTGTGTCAATAGACTTTGCTCAGGAAATTCATGTCATTGTTCGATTTTTCCATTGTGTTCTCACAAAATTCGATTCGTCTAATTTAATCATTTGGGTAAATTTGTTGGGTCTTTTATAGTTTATATGAACGATATCAATTTTTTCTTAAAACTTTTAATACAGTACTATGATGAACACCAGTATCTTGAACAATATTTCTGGAAGACTAGCATGGATCTACTTCTACAGCAGCATATATTCTTACTTCTTGCATTTCTTGATTAACATTTCTTGGGTGTAACGTTCTTTTATGGTTTTCTGGAGAGAGACACCGTGTTTCTGAAAGTTCCTCAAATTTCGGTGTACTGTATTAATACATGGGATAGGTCGATTTTCGAACGTTACTGCAAGGAAATCTCGAGTTGCACATAACGAACTACCGCTATAAGCCATTTAACAGTTTGTACCTTCTCGTGTACTTCATAGACATTCATATCAGTATTACTGTTAATATTTTGGTTTTTAATTCAAAACAAAACGCAAATTCCGTAAAACTGTGACAGGCAGCTGTCAAATTAAATGCATAGTTAATGCTAAGGTGATAAAACATTAAACCCGTCGCATCTATTTACCTATGACTAATATTAAAAACGTCAAGATACTAGAAATGCAGACCGCCAATAGGTATACTAGCTGAACCCATGTGCTACACCCTACGTTTAAACGGTCTCTTTAAAAAAATAATAGCTAATCTGTATGAAAGTATGCGATATATTCTTAACAAGTACCTTGTTTTCC
>JABXWE010014985.1:0-27456 GCA_014611495.1 Limonius californicus | reverse complement strand
GATTATGTAAATGTTTATATTTAAGTTTATTGAGGGTTTATATATTTGTTTTTAATAGTTTTAGGGCTTAATTGAAGTTTTTAGAGAAAATTTGAATTTTATAGCCCATGTTATTTTTTTGTTAATAATTTACAGCAATATATACAGTGTGTCTCACTGTAGACTGCACCACCCCAGTATTTTGTTTATATATTATCAATTCAAAAAATTTCTTTTTTCTGATTATACCATCGCACTAAACTGTAATTTAAGCGTATGTTACTTTCCCTTCACGGTGAAATGCTAGCCTACTACGATTTAAAATAATCAGCAAAATTGAAGAAGTCGTATTAGGGATTTTTTTACAACAAAATTTTGTTAATAAAAGTTGTTCAGAATCGTTCAAGTAAGCTAAATCCAAAATTTCATTACAATCAAAAAATATTGAAAAATTTTTTTTATTTGACCTGTAGATTCTTCATTATTCTGCTAACGGTTGCATCTGCACCAAAGACACCAGAACGCTAATTCCAAAGCATGTTGAAATTGATGTTCTAATACTTCAAAGTATCAAGAACTTGTAACTCAGAACTGGTAAGAAATAAATTCACTTAAATTTCACAAATCAGAAAACACTATTAAATTTAATAACTAACTAATGAAAAACTGTTTTCTAACGCGTCTTGGTGTAATCGTCTTGTTAATAAATATTCAATATTGTAATACAATTTAAATCTCCATACAGCATAAGAACTGCAGTAATTGACTGAATTAAGCCAGAAAAACACGGAGGCGCCTTGCCAGCAACAGTTTTTAGTGTCTGTAGCACTTTTTAAAGCGTTTTGCAGAGTATTTTTGATATGCAGGTTCTTCACCGAAAGCGTGTGTTCGTTTGCCTACTTAAATTTAAAATGATTATAAAAAACCACGCTGGTTTTATGCTAGAAATTCATTTCTTTAAACATTTTTTTTGGGGTTGCGATATGACACTGCGTTAACAAATTTATATCGTGTTATATTTCTAAAATTTATCTATTTTTTAGTTACTACACCAGAATAATAGTATTAATTTTATAACCACTTTATTTAAAATATTTCATATCGCCTCGTGCACATTCGTAGCTGCATTATCTGGCCGATAAAGAACTGTCGACTGCTTCTACTACCCGATAAGTTTAATCCTATGGAATAAGTAAACTAAGCTCTGATGTAAAATATCCGACGATTGAACGACAGAAGGTAGCGTAACAAGGAGGATAAATTTGGCAGATGGATTGTCTAGAACTTTATCAGTACATTGAAAGACCGGCCATAAACATAATATTCTTGCACTTCCAGTTTCCGTGGAATTGGTTCTTAACAATTTGTTGGTATAATAATAGGTGTCGTGGAATTGACAACATCTTCAAACATTTGGTATCAGTTGGTATCAGTTTATAGGGATGCAATTTATTGTCTATTAGGTAATACGCGAAGAATCGAGGAATGGCTAGCATCCAATGCTGCAGCTGCTTGTCGACTCGAAGTATGTGGGTTTTCCTCAAACTCAAGCATGACATCTAATTTGGTATCATTACTCAGTGCATTGGAAGGTTTTTTGTTTATCTGCCGTACATGTCCAATTTCTCGAAACTGCTTTTCAATTTTACTAATATTGTCCCTTGGGATAGAGGCGGCAAATCGGGAAATGTATCGTGAAATAGGCGAGCAACTTCGACCTGTGATCGTGTTCTATCTCCGTGACCAGCCATCTGTAGAATTGTTACTTTATGCATTCCTGCTAAATAAACCATGTTTCTGAATTGCAGTTAGCAAAATTTAAACAAAATGCACAACACAGACAACTACTGTCATGCGGTTACAATCACACAGCAAGTTGCTGCGGCGTTTTCAACAAAACTAACACCGCCAACTATGAGGAATGTTGAAAAGTTTTTACGTCTTCTTTTTAGGTGATGCTGTCGAAAAAGGACACCAAAATTGTTTTTGCTTGCCTTCTTATTATCAAGAACGAAATGCTATTAGTTATTAAGTTTTTAGTGTGTTTTAGCGAATTTTGTTAATCACATGAATTTGTTATTTTACCTGTTAATTAATGCAATAAATTTTATAACTATAGCAGTTTTGAAAAGAGAATGAAACGACCTTTCAAATGAGGTATCACAAACCCCTACTTCCTACTTGAGGGTTGCAACTGTCATTCGCAGGGGGTTGAATTTAGGGATGACATTTTTACGTTGCACGATGTCATTTCATAGTCTAAAACTGACGTGTCTCGATGTTTTTTAAAAATATGCACAATAATTGAAATACCGAATTTGTTCCATTTGGCTGTTCCACACTGTACTATACGTCTGGTAGCATTAAATTCTCATTGTCGAAAGATCTCATTACATACTGGAAGAATGGGAAAGTAGGGAACGGGAAGGTATGCTAAACAGTATCTAGCTAAAGTGCGGAAAAGTTATATAAAGTAATATACTTATACGTACAAGATATATTTAATAATCTAGTATCATCAAAACACTCAAAAGAACACTGTGAAAAGCTTCAAATGCACAATTTATTCCTAGAAATATATTTGCATATAGTACTGGACGAAATTATCGCAGTTTAAATTCGATAATCATCAATATTTTTCGATACACTATCATTCACAAACTATTAACAGAATAAAACCCTCTAAAACAATAATATATAGTGCGATTAAAGAAAAACGCCTCTTCATGCCGTGTAAGTAAATGTTGTAATACACAGTTGTGAAAAGTGAAGCCATAAATGTTAAAGCTATAACAAAAATTCCATTACCAAATATGCACAAAAGTGTAACTTGGATTACCACCTATCGTCATAAATTAATAAAAAATAAATAATAAGATAATTTTGTCAATTGATATACAAGCATCAGACCCAGTTAAAATTTTATATTGTACAAAGCATAATATTGCTGCTATTATCGGTCAAACATTTATGATTTCGTCATTATAAATTCCATATTTTTAAAATTACTTAGGAGAGGCGAGGTGACTATAAATTCGGTGTAACAAACGTAATTAAATAGTTATTTACATCCTTAGGGAGGAAAGTGATAGTTTGCAGGCGAGGTGTGGCAAACGCAAACGCCGAGACTGCAAATCACTTTACTCCCGTAGTGTGTACAACATTTTTTCTACTGCCGCTATTTACCTCCTTATTTGCCTTGCAATGGTTGTTGACAGGGAACATAATATTTCTTTAGGAAGAAATTTGACGTTTGTCAATAAACAGCGCGGAGAACATGTAACCATGGAGATTGCTTAAATTTGTTTGGCAATTTATGAAACAGCGAATCAGATAGCGGAAAACATTTAGTGTCTAGACGCGGAAAGTAAAATAAGGCTTGCTTATTGGCTGAATTTAATCACTTTCCCGGCGAGGTCGGTTTTTTGGCATTTTCCGACCTGTTAGACTCGTACTTGCAACTGGTTTTCCATTGCGGCAGTAGAAACAAAATTTTACATTCTAGTGTTGAAAATAAATTATGTTCCAGATTAATAGCAAAAAACATCTTTATGAGAATTAATTTAAAAACTAATTCTGTGTCCATAAGGGGCGGTGTATCTCAATGTATCCCGCCATTAAAAACGCCTCTTGATTCTCGTACATTCCTTGCATGTCCAACTTGAATCTGCCATTAGGGACGTATGGTGGAAATCTGGACGAATCCGGTATAAAATGGCATACATGAACACGTTTGTTCTGTTTAAAAATAGAAAATATAGGATTTATACATAGTAATGGCATATGTGTAGTGTAGTGGTAGCTCAGTTGGTAGAGCACTCGCTTTTTGAGCCTACAATTCACCACGCACAATTTCCCAATCCAATTTGCAACCGTGGGATCTTAATGCTAAAAATCTTCTATAGACTTTCTGTCATTTGGATTCGACGTTAAACTGTAGGTCCCCGGTGTTTCTACTTTCTACCTTAGCGCTGGGGAGAAACACGTGGCCGAGAAGGGGCCGACGCCCAACAATGGGACGAAAAAGGTTGTCATTCATGAATGACAATATAAATTTTTTTAAATGAGAGGTTAAAATTCTAATAGCGTAGTGACAAAAGCCGTATCAGTCCTTAAAGTACCACAAAGTAATAATTAGGAATTCTCTGGAACGTACGAAGTATGATGGGAATCCCTATACTAGTCTTTCCTTGACCGAATAAAAGTTGATGCAGGGATTTGAAATTTCATGGATTTATCACAATTGTGCTAGACAACAAAACGTTGCAAATTAAATTTCAACAGAAAAAAGGTATATGCCCAGCTTCTCCTGCACACGAAGAAGTTAGAAGGGGGTGTTGTGATTTTAATGTGGCAGCTAATTTTAATAAAACTGTTACATCACTAAAAAATTCCCAAGATGGAGACCTAGGATGCTGACGCCTGACGAGACACGAAGAGGGCGGTTACGTGTCAGCGTTATGAAGAAAATATTTATTTTTATTAAAATGGACGAGTCCTGGTTTCATCATTATGATTAATACACAGAAAATCTAACGTCGGTATAGCAGCGGCTAGCTGACCAGTGGAGAAGGTCGTGGGTCCACGAAGAGCGATGTGCGGGCGGCCAGGTAGTCCACGCTACTACTAGGCAGATAACAAAATCCCAACCAGACAGAACCAGAATAAAAAACACAAATAAGCATTGGTATTTATGCATCATATATTCAAGATAAACCGTCCCGAATTCGGTATCAAATTACCCCATACAACACAGCATAAATAACAATTTGAATATCATATTAAATGATGATACCGGTAATGGTCGTAGAAGTGAACTGAACATATACAATATTATAAACCAACAGCAAAGGCGAATGTTACCAGTATATAGCTTCTAATATTGACAATCATAAACAGAACTGCATATGTATCACAATCTTGCTCTAGCAGTTTCTCACCATTAATCAAATTCAAAGTAGACTGAACAGGAGTCACTTATTCCGACCTTCCGGGTGCTTCCTTCAAGGATGACGGCCACAACCTCCACCAGGTCGCTCCCCGCCTCACGCATACAACCAGTCCGGAGCTTCAGTTAAAAGACGGGATCCGCTCCGACCAAGCTGCGCGGTCAAAATGGAGAATTTTGGGCCCGGAACGGCCGACAGGTGTAGACTGACGTCAGTGATACCATTCACTTCAGAATTTGAAAATGGATATCGAGATAGTAGCGGTAGCTCTGACTTCGCACATTTCGACGTACGCGGCTACTGTAGTAACGTAGTAACAATCTAACCCAATGAAAAACTCCACTCCAAGAGCCACGAGTTCCTTACATTAGTAGGCCCAAAACGGCACTCACAGGATCCGCATTTGTTATATCCGGTGAGAAAGCCGCGATTATAAATCACCACTAATGTGAAATTTAAGGACACGGCGACGGAACATTTAGTTTAACAATTAAGCACGGCGCATGTCACTCTAACGTGGCAGCTTGACCAAGACTCTTTTACACACAATGACCTTGCTCCAGACCTCACCCCCCCCTTTTTGCGCGAGTGCGCGAAATAGCGTAACAACTTTCTGATTAGCCAAATTCAAAATTTTGCCTTCTGCTGGGTATATTACTTAAATTTTCTAAATTGCAAAATAATTTTGCTCGTTAATTACTTGCAATATTAAATCAACGTTACAAGCAATCAGCAATTAGCTTGGAAACCGCACGCCGGTATCAAGAAGAACATTTTCATTTAAAAAAGTAATCTCTATTGTTGTTTTTCAACCACCCTGTATATAATGTACATTTTGCGACGTGTACCAGTTACAAGGACAAAGCCTGAATAATAGAAGCATTTTGCTTGTTATACGTTTATAATATATTAAGTTGTAAACATTTACTTACCTTTACCATGGAACAATCAGTGAAGTTGCCACATTTGAAAAACTGGCGAGCGCCTGCAACATCATTTGCTATTGCTGTGCAAAGATTCATTTCGAAACGCAGTGGAAATAAGCGATATTCATTGCTTAGAAACTTATACGCTTGATATATCATCTGGAGAGTACAGTACATTAAATTCTTAATATAACAATGAAACGGTAAAAGAATAACTCAAATTAGACTACCTCCAGTTTTTTTCCCATGTTCCAGTTAAAGGTGAATGTTAAATTACAAGTTGTGGTAGTTCGATTAAATTTAAAAATATTCAAGTCAAGTTGTTTGACGTATTGTTTATTAAAACGAACCACTTCGCCCCATTCCAGTTTAACAATGTAGTCATCTTGGAAGAACTAAATTGAAAGTGTTTAATATTTCAAACATCATCCGGTAGATTACTTACTTTAAAATTATTACCAGTGACGTTTTCAGTAATTACGCTTCCAATAAATAGAAAACAGCCAAATATCGGCAGCCAAAACGCTACCATTTTTATAAAATGTAGGTTTGAGACTAATACAGCTCCTACTCTTCAGTATTGTATAATATGTTCCACTACAGTGAGTATCTCATTAGTTGCGTACTATCTCAAACAGCTGATATGACGAACAATAGAAATGATCATTTCCCAAACTACCCACTGGTTTATATATCCGTTGGTTTAATGAATTTATTTATTTTTATAACAGACCGTCACGCAACTCTTTCAGAAAAATGATAACAATACGAGAAATTAGAAACAAAAAACTGCGTAAATTATATGTTGGATTAGATACATCAGATTTTTAGCGAAGATTGCACGAGACAAAAGGCCAGACGGAAAAAGAGAACCGGGAAGACCATTGAAGAGATGGTTGGGCTTCGATTTCCCAAGAATAGAACTAGAAATTACAGGTCAACGACCTATATTAAGAAGAAGAAGAAGAAGATTCAATGATAAGAATAAGAATGCACAAAAATATCCCCAAAACTACCGGGTATCAACACTACCTGCAAACACAAAAAATGCAATTAAGCAAACATTTAACTGTAAAAAGAGATCAACAGCAGGGCTTTGCAAAATAATCAACGATTGATGCCATCGCACTAATCCGGAAAATAAAGAAAAAGCTCGTGTACACAATGTGCCGTGTGCTTTATAGAAATGACGAACACGACTTTTGTTCGCGTACAAAATTAACGTATTTTTAAAATCAATTCAATAATGTTATCATTATAGTGAATAAAACACTCATGGATACCATAAATATGCTAGGAAAAAGTACAAAAGAAGCCGCAAAATAGTGAAACCTTTTGAGTTAGTTTAAGTGATAGGTGGAGAGCAGAATTCATGCTGCGTACTACATGTTACACTTAGTGTAAAGAGTACATGTTAGAAGGAAAGGACCGCCCGTAGGTAAAATCTTAAGATAAGACAGATATTCTTAGTGTACTACTGAATTTTAATTTTAAATAAGGTTGCAGTGCTTATGTATTTCATTTATGGAGTTCCTGGATAAACAAACAGCGATGTAATCAGAACTTACTGGCGGCGACTGGCAGGTGACATGCAACATATAAGGAAATACAGACCTACTGATCTGTCAATAAATATTGGGTAGTTGTACTCACTGAGGGTAATCCAGCCCTCTGCCCCTGGATTTGGATTCGAACAGGATACGGATGCTCATCTGCTGTTGCCACTCGCAATCATAGAGTAATTACCGATAGCGGATCCCCTTGTCTAAGCCCATTTCTACTTCGAATTTGTCTGTTACTGCTCCTTCTATTTTCACTCGGTCTCCAGTATTTTTCAATGTCAATTTCATTAAATTTATTAACTTTCTATTTATTTTAATTTTTTCCAGCACTTGAACTAATTTTGATCTATTAATACTGTCGTAGGCTTGTTTAAATTCGATAAATACAACATACGTTCTTAATTTGTGAGCATGACTCTCTGCCTGTATCTCTCTCAGCGTGAATATTTGGTCTATCACTGACCTGTTTTTTTTCTAATACTACACTGGTATTCACCTATTTTGACTGCTACCTCTCTAGTTAGGCTACTTTTTATAACCGTCGCCAATAATTTATATGTTACGCTTAACAAGGCAATTCCTTGGTAGTTCTTACATTCTGATTTTGGTCCTTTTTTGTGAAGCGGGTGGATTATTGCTTCGCACCACATCTCTGGCATCTGTTCTTTTGTCCAAATCTCTTTAATTAATACGTAAATCTGATTCCACAGCTCTGTCCCTCCTTATTTGATCATTTCAGCCGTTATTCCATCATTACCAGGACTTTTATTATTGTCTTAATGTCTTCATATTGCGGGATTATCGCGCTTTCGTTCTCCTCTCCTTCTGCGTCATTTCCTTCTTTTCCAATTTCTAATGCTTCTTTTTCATATTTACTTTGACCATCCTGATTCGTTTTTATATTTAGTAGTTCATGAAAATATTCGGACCATCTCTTCAACATTTCTTCCTTGCCACCTACTAAATTTCCATCTGTGTCCTTGTAAAACATTGCTCGAGCCTGGTATCCTTCCCTTTGTCTTTCCACTCCTTAATAAAGTGCGAGTTTCTTTATGCTTGTACATCTCTTCGATACTTTCGATGATCTTGTTTGTGTGAATTTTTTCCTTTCCCTTATCATTTCTTACAGCTTTTCCGCACTTGTTTACAGCATATTGTGTTTTCTTCTGTTGGACATTGTATCCTTTTCATTCTTGCGCTTGATCGTTTCTTTAATGCTTCTTGACACCAGCCTTTTTTTGGTTTAGGGTCTGCTCTTATACTTTCCGTCGCACTTTGGATACTTGTCGTTATATTTTCCCACATGCTTTCTATGCTTGTGCTGTGGATTGACCTTATTCGCTTTCCTACTTCTTCTTCGTACTCTTTCTGTCCCTTCTCTCTCTTTATTTTGTCTGTGTTGTGCCCTCCGCAATTTTTTCTTCGTGTTTTAGGACTTACAGGTATGTCTTGCTTTAGCTTTATTCCTACCATATAATGATCGGTATCAGCATCAGGCCCTCTGTATGATCTAACATCTGTGATGCTCTTTTCCAGTTTCCTTTCTATTAAGACGTGGGTACTTTCCGTTTGGCGCTGTCCAAGTTCCTTTGTGTATATCCTTGTGATCGTAATATGACGTGCTTTTTATTAACATATTCTTCTTCCTAGCAAAGTTGATTAGCAGTTTCCCATTTTCGTTGGTGAGTGCATCTTTGCTGTGCATTCCAATGGTCGGTCGATACATGGTTTCCCTTCCTATTTGTGCATTCATATCTCGAACTACCATTTTTATATAGTATCTTGGTATTTTATTGTATAAATTTTCTAACTCTTCTTGAAATTGTGGTTTTATGTCTAGGTTTGCTTCTTCCGTTGGAGCACGCACATTTAAAATGCTTATTTTTTATATTTGCCTCTAATTCGTAGTTTACATACTCTTTCTGATACTGGTCTAAACTGTACAATGCTTGGTTTAAATTCCTTGTTAACTAACATTCCTACGCCTAGTAATCTATTATTATTTCCACTATTGAATAATATAGTCCCCTATGCTTATTATTTCTTTTCCTTTAAATTTTGATTCCAGTAGTGCGACAATCGCTACTTTGGAATTTGTTGCTTGGTTTCCTAAATTTTTTAATGCTCCCTCTTCGTAAATTCCTCTCACATTCCATGTGGCTAATTTGATTTGTTCTTGATTTTTAACCTGCGTTTTAGTGCATTTTCTTTTTGTTGACTCATCCTATTATCTATAGTGTTTGATAGCTCATTTGACCTGTGCCTCGCCGTAGTCGTCATAGTTTTTGCCTTATCCGTTTTCGTTGTTAGTTTTTTGTGGGAGCTTGCTCCACGTGTCTCGCAATCCCTCCTATAGCGGTATTTATTTATAAAAATTTTGCCGTTGCTTATTTTAACTTTCTTTCCCTTTTCTTTTCAGTTCTTGCGATATTTCGGAGACCCGCTTGTATTTTCCTTTTCTCCCAACATAAATCGTCGCCAATGAATCTATCTGTGCCATTTAATTTGGATTGGTTTTTCATTATTAGCATTTGAACACCCTGTACAAGGTTTGTCTTGATTTGTGGAGTAATTTCACGAAACGTCAAATTCTTGTAAGTTCCGTTAGCAAATTTGAATTGATTTGGAGCATTTTGAACAGTTCAAAGCGATCCGCAAATTCTGTCGCAGAGAAATTTTTGTGCAAATTTGTGGGGAGATTAAACCCCTTTCTTTTTAGAAAGACTGGAGAATTTTTCGTCAACTAATTAGAGAGAATTGTCCGTGTACCAGACATTTTCAATATAAATGCCAGAATCCTCTGTTAATAATTAAACAAAGCAAAGTTAAATTATTTATACTACACTGCACTGTTAAAACCGCGTATGTTGAATTTTTACTTCTAGGAACACTGATTTACTTATAAATCTCCTGTTTGAAGCTCTATTAAATTGTAAACTTCGCAATTATAGTATTCACTTACTTCATTCGCATCTTCTTTGATGTCGATGATTTCTACTTCGATTTCGGTAGTGTCTACTCCGATAATCGATGATCCCGATGATCTGGTCCTGTTGATCCAGGTGTTGTCTCCGATAGACTGGGTTGTAATCTGCTGTCGTCTTGGCTTCGGCGATGCTGTCCGTTGCTTTTGACTCGGCTTCTTACAGGTTTTTGAATGCTGTTGGACTGCTTCCGTGGGCGGTATAGGTGTATGGCAAAGTATTGAAATACACGAAAAACTATTTAATGTTGAAACAGTTTTTCTCCATAAATCCGTACGACTGCGCCAGTTAGAATTTAAACCCTTCTAACAAGGTTTTTAAAAACTATTTATTTATTTTTACAAAGAATAAATGGAACTTTGGAGTACATAAAATATCGTTCTTACAACTCGAAGATTATTCTAAGACTAAAGCTAATTTAATAAACGGACGACCAAGTAAGCTCATCTGCTTATCTTATCACACCTCAGAGGAAGTATCAGGTTTCTTAGATTGAAGCGTAATGTGTTGTGCTATGCATAACTAGCGTTCCATTTGATCCTATAGTAAGAATTTTGTGTTTACATCAGCGCGATGTTTCCATTATCGGTTGTTTACGTTATCAAGCGTCTGCTGTAATTTTAAATGTTCAAAATGACTGGTAAAGTAATAACTGTTACATCATATATGTTTAATTAATTCGGGCAGTTCCATTTGCTAATATTTCTCGTTTTTTGTTGCGCTTTTCTGAGTGTTCTGGAAATTGAATGTCAACAAGTTTCCGAAGATATAATATAGGCATTCTCATATAATACTTTTTATAAAATAATGTAAAATCTTTATGTACCGAAATCAACTTTGTTGTCACAGTTTAAACGGCTCTGATAATCACTAGGTAATATTTTATACAGTAAACTAAAATTTACGTTTGTGTGATAGCTAATAATGCAACATTTTACTTACTACATTACATTATTTGAAACTTCTTGCGAATTGGGATTGTACAATTTTTCTAATTTTGTTAAAGAAATTTCATCTTCAGTAACAAAACAATCCAAATTAATTTTCAAGGAAAAGCAACAAAGTAAAAGTTTCTTAGAATTGCAAAAATCATAGAAAACCTGAGGACAAAATAATAAATGAGGACTTCCTCTATATCACTGCCAGTTCAATGCGATCGAAGAAATATGGGGCATATGTAAAAATTATTAGGATACACATAAAGGTCGATACGGATACAGTGATGGAAAAGGGTAAGCATGTGGAGCGATGTATTATCTACGGTTACATCGGAAATATGAAAAAAAGAACGATTCCGCCCACTAAAGAATATTGGAAACGTGAACATTTAATAATTGCTGAAGTAAACAAGCTAGTGATTAACGTACCAATAGTTACAGATTCTGATGACGCCTTTGATTTGTCAATTGATGATGATGATATTCCATGGGTCGGAGCAGGCTCCTGCACTTAGGCCACTAGGGCCCATTGTGCTCCCCTGGAGTTACAGAAGATTTCACTCCCTGAACAGGTCCGTCACTTCGGCGATGGACAGTCCTGTACAAAGCCGTGTCTTGAATGTCTCTCGGTTCAAGCAAGGGAGAGCCAAGGTGTTTGCGTCTTAAGGCCGCTAATGCCTTGCATTTGCAGAGGACATATTCAGAGGTTTCCTCTTGCTCTTGACATTTCCTACACTGGTTGTTTAGCACAATTCCTATAGTGTGGAGGTGACTGTTCAGGTGTCCGTGGCCTGTAAGGAGGCCCGTTATTATCCTGATTTGTCTTCTGCTTAGATTCAAAATATAGTCCACCGATTTAGGCGAAGGGCTCTAGCCTGTCTGGGTGTGAGTCTGGAGGACCAACAATGCTGAAATTGCGCATTTGCGTGATTCCAGATCTCGTGCCTCACGTGTTTGGGGGCTATTCCAAAAGCTGGCTCTGGACCTACTAAAGGTTCAGAGGCCCCAGCCAGAGCTAAGGCATCAGCTTTCTCATTGCCACTTATTCTACTATCGTCCGCAAATTTGTCAATTATTTTAAAGATAGCTGCATTTACGAAATAAAATAATAATAGAATTTTAGGTTATAATAATAATAATTTATTAATTTTTAGAAATATAAAATTTTTTACGTTATTTATTAATGTCGTTAACGATTTACGTATTTTACACATGATCTTATATACAGTGAAACTCGGATACAACGATTGGTTACTGCGATAATTTGGTTATAACAAGAAGTTTTGACAGGTCGCTGCAGTATTACATAAGACTATTATATTTTAGCTCGGTTACAGCGACAATGTTTATAACGACAACTGGGTTATAAAAACACAATTGTTATTTGATTCTTATCGTCTAACTCGTGACCATTAAGCATCATGTATACCAGCTCCTGTGAGGCTACCGTTTTGGCGAATTGGATAACGTACTTCAAGTGAACGATTTACTATTAATAGTAAATTTGGATGTGCCGTTTCATGCATACGTGTCTAATGATAACGACATTGTGACAAGCAAATTGTAAGATGACCAAATAACCAAATCGTAGAAAGTGTAAAAAAATCCGTTTAACGACGACAATACCGAAGACGAGCAGTTAGAAGATAGGGAAGTGCTGCCTCTGAACCTATAGGGAGTGTTTTGACAGAACCTGCACTGTAAGAAAATCCTCGGAAACAGTTTATTGGAAGCGTTTAGTGCAAGAAACAAAAATTCCGAGTTTTTGTGAATCTTTAAATATTGAATAACTATTAAGTAAAGAATAGTGTTGTTACATTAGGAAAACATTTATGTGCCTAATCATACTTAAATTTTGAATTAAATACTTAATCTTTCAGAAGCGTTTAACAATAAACAAGAATTATATACATGTCCTGTAATAGCTACAACTGGGTTATAACGACACGATTTTGTAGTAGCAACCCTAAGCCTCTTGAAACTAGGAATGTGACCCCGAGACGTTCTTATTGTTTTCAGGTAAGCGGTCGGAGTGCAGTACCTTGGCGTTTTATAATACAGCCTGAAAGAAATCGCATAGCCATATACATAGAAAAATTAAATTGGTGTCCCTACAAAATAAATTTATATTTTCATTCATTAAAATAATGGCTTTAATTAGTTTCTAACAACTGTAATTAGTTTGAGATTAATTATAAATTTATACATATTTGCTAAATTGTGAAATGGTTTCACTGATTGTTAAAGTTAAGTTTCTTTCTAAAAAAAATACAATACCGAATCGGTAAACCAGAGATTTATTTTGGTTTGAATCCAGGCCAGAAACTCGGCCGACATTCCAGAAATCTAAATGTTTGAAAACAACAAACTACAAAACTACGAACATTATTTCCGTACACTAGGCAATAGAGTCATTTCCGGAGGCGATTACAACGCAGAGCATACTCACTGGGGCTCTAGAATAAGCACTACGAAAGGTAGGGAAATGCTAAAAGCAATAAATAACTTGGGAATACTACCCCTGACTACAGGCGAACCAACATATTGGCTACATACCCCAACAAGCTACCAGATCATTTCGACCTTTGCTTTGTAAAAAATATAAACTTAAACCTCCTTAATATTAGATCCTACCTTGACCTCTCAAGAGATCATTCACCCATACTGACAACACTAGGCACCAAATACTACTCAAGGAGAAGGCACCGGCAAACATACGAACTGGGACCACTTCCGAGAAATAGTCCAAAAAACCCTGAATACTGATATTCCTCTAAAATCGAATAAGGAACCGGTCAAATACATTAACTCAACAAACTGCCCGACCATTGTCAAAGAAAAAATTGCAGAAAAACGAAGACTAAGGAGGAGATGGCAGACAACAAAGCACCCGACTGACAAAAGAAACTTGAACCGGGCTCGCGCACAACTTAAGAACCTCCTATCTGAAATTAGAAACCAAAATGTACAAGAATACCTGAGACACTTGTCTCCCCTCGAAGAAAATGACTATTCGCTATGGAAAGC
Organism: Limonius californicus; assembly: GCA_014611495.1. Taxonomy (NCBI): domain Eukaryota; kingdom Metazoa; phylum Arthropoda; class Insecta; order Coleoptera; family Elateridae; genus Limonius; species Limonius californicus. Next base: position 13,091 of record JABXWE010014985.1, on the reverse strand, counting down.
AACCAGATACTTAAAACAACCTCAACAGCACAAGGCACCAATTAGAACTCCCAACAACACCTGGGCTAATAGCGACAGCGAGAAGGCGAGAATCTTCGCCGAACATCTAGCTAACGTGTTCACATCAATCCCGATGGATGAAGATGAAACAGAAGAAATACAGCACCTACTGTCCTACTAAATATGCCTTACCAAATGAGTCCACCAATTAAACCATTTAAAGTCCCCCAAACAGAAAACGCCATATATAAAAAAGTGAATCCACACGAAGCCCCAGGCCAAGACTTAATTACAGGTAATATTCTTCAAGAACTACCGCATAAAAGCTATCAATTTATAACCTTTCTTTTCAATGGCCTAATACGCTTCCGGCACTTTCCTGAACAATGGACAGTCGCACGCAATGACAATACTTATCCCTAAGCCAGGAAAACCCCCCAGACCAACCGACATTATATAGACCGATCTGCCTACTACCAGTCCTATCGAAAGTGTTTGAAAAACTACTCCTATAAAAACTCTCTCCAATCATTTTGGAAAACCACATACTACCAGACCATCAATTTGGCTTCCGCAAACACCACGCAACAATTGAGCAAGTCCACAGGGTGGTAGCTAAAATTACTAATGAATTTGAAATACGCAAATACAGTACAGCAATATTTCTCGACGTTAAACAAGCTTTCAATAAGGTCTGGTATGCGGGACACATCTGTAAAATCAAACAAACCTTACCTACTGATTACCTCGAAATCTTACAATCTTACGTAATCAACAGGCAGTTCATTGTCCGATACGGCGGTGCAATAACAAATCCACACCCCGTCAACTCTGGGGTCCCTCAGGGCAGCATGCTAGGCCCACTGCTGTACCTCATATTTGCAGCAGATCTTCCGTCAATACCAGCCAACATGGTCGTTACTTTCGCCGGCGATACGGCGACACTCACATCCAACACGGATCCAATCCTAGCATCTCAACAACTGCAGCTACACCTCGACGAGATACAGCGCTGGGGCAACAAGTGGCGCATCCAAATAAAAGAAAGCAAATCAGTGCACGTAATATACACCTTAATAACATGCCCTCTGGTAACGCTTAATAACAAACAAATACCTCAACCCGACAGCGTAAAGTATTTCAGTATCCACCTAGACAAGAAACTGACTTGGAAAACCCACATATGGGCAAACCGTAAGCAATTGCATGGTCCTGAAACTTCAAAAAATGTACTAGCTGATTGGAAGAAAATCACAGCTCTCTTTAGAATGCAAGATACTCCTTTACAAAACTATGATAAAACCAATATCCACCTACGGCATCCGACTATGTGGAACTACCAGTACATCCAACATTGAAACAATTCAATGCTTCCAATGTAAGACACATGAGCCATAACAAACGCACCATGGTACGTCACCTATGCAACAATAACACACGACCTCGCAATACCTACCATCAACGAGGAAATACAAAAATTTAGTGCGAGTTATAGTGACAGAATCAGTGTTCATCCTAACATTTTAGTGGAGCGCATGATAGAAGACACTTGTGATGTGCAACCGCTATTAAAAAGGTTTAAACCGCTCGACTTACCAGACAGATTAGAACATTAGTGATAATATTCAAACCGCATATTAATTAGTGTACATAAAATCAGTATTAAGATTAATATAGCAGTGACTTTGTATCGCTTTGGCGCGTGACCCAGAAAGAAGCAGAAGCTGAACCTGTATTAGTAACCTATAATAGCATTCACGAAAGACGATCGTTGATTCATTTGTTAACTGTGTATGAATTAAAAGTAAAAATCGCTTCATATTTAAATTTCCGAAACTATCGGATCCGAATTAAAACTCTCTATTTAATGATCTGAAAATATTATACCAAAAAATTTATAGATGGACTCGGCCATTTAAGATATTATTAAATAAATACTTAGGGGAGAGTTGGGCATAACGGGATAGTCTGGCAAAACACGATACCCAACTTTTTTTTAATCAGTGGGTCCATCTACCTAATCACCGTTGCAATAATGACACATTGCATATTTGTAGTTAAGGCAGCTGATTGTAATACGTAAAGTTGGTTGGGTGCGCAAATAAAGCAGTTTATCTGAAAAGTGTGGTTACAGTCAATTGTCACTGCTACAATTATAAATATTTTTACGTGGTAAAACGTATTAATACGTTGCAAGTGAGTAAATTCTAATAATCTTATGATACTACTGATCCGTTATTCGGTACTGTACACTAGAATCTATATTCCTAAATATCGATAATTCGATCAATTACATATTTGAACTTAGGTGGGTAAAACCTGATACCTTACGGTCGGTCAAAAACGGATACTGTCCTATTTTGCCCAACCGAACGGGATTTTAATTGAAATGGCTTCTCTGATTGCTTTATACAATGGGAAAATACAAAAGAAAGACGAACAGGCAGTCGTGGAATGTAGATTCTATGCACCAGGTTGTCGAAGACGTTTTGGACGGACGAACGGGATACCTTAAAGTATCCAAAAAATATAAGGTTCCTCGCACTACCCTAGAAGCAAGGGTTAAAAAGGTGAAGGGAGGTGTAATTCCTCGAGAACTGTCCTCTAGAAAAGGTTTAGGACGTTAGAAGGCAGATTTCTCTGCAGAACAAGAATCTGAAATGGTACAACATATCTTAGAGGCGCGTCTCTTTGATTTCTCATTAAGCGACCTATGAAGTTTAGCTTTCGAACTTGCAACCCGTAACGGATTATCACATCAGTTTAATGAAAACAAGAAAAAACCCGGAAAAGCTTGGTTGTATGCTTTTCTAAAACGAAATGCAATGATTACACTGCGAACATCAGAACCTACCTCGCTTGCTAGAGCTATGGGTTTTTAATAGGACTGCCGTTGAAAACATTTTTCTCGCTGTTTTGCGGAACATATGAAAAATACAAGCTAACTGCTGACCGCATCTATAATGTGAATGAGAAATAAAGTTCTATTGCTATGTTTTCCTTCACATACCACCCACCGTTTGCAGCCGCTGGACGTGAACTTCAGGGCGCAATTGAGCACATATTATAGTTCAGAAGTTAATAAGCAGATGCAGCAACATCCAGGCCGACCTATTACTATCTTACAGATTTGAAAACTATTTGGTGATGCGTTCATGAAGGCTGCTAGCATCCAAACCGCTATTAATGTCTTTCGTAAAACAGGAATTTTTCCATTAAATATAGATGTCTTTCCAGAATGGAGGTTTGAGTTAGCAGAAACAACAAATTGGGCTCTGAAAGACAATCTTGAAAATACAAACATGGAAAATATTGATCCTTTAATTATGCATCCAGTTGTAACGGGTCAAAATCGTGAACAGTGATTAGTTGGTGTTAATTACCAATTACACGAGGGTTCAACATTTTAAGATAAATATGGCGTCAACAAATATCTGGCCGCAGTCGTAAACCGGAACAGTTCGAGAATCTTCTAGAACATTCGGCCCCTCCAAACAAGAGCGGGGTGGCGCGCGTTGCTTAGGAGTAAAATGGCCAGTATAAAAACCCAAGCGCGGCCATTTCAAAGTCACTTTATTTCCTGACTTGTGGATTTAATGTTTGAGTCAGAAGTATTCCTCGACCTTCTTCTAAGATCAGTCTTAGAAGATCCTAGTGTTTAAAATCCGATCCTGAAATTTAACCGTTGTAGTAAAATACCTTTAATAATTCCGTATACTTACCCGAAAGTGAATTAAGTATTTTTCAGCGTTTTCGTCGTTGTTTCATTAACAAATTTAATAATTTTTCTTTTCAAGTTACAGATTCCGAAGCTGAGATAACCAGTGGCGTTCCTCAGTTGACTGCCGTGACTATAATTTGTCAATTTGTACCGCCGTTCGAAGTCGTTTGATTTCTAGCACGTTTTGAAAGTGAGGTTGGAAAGTATAATTATTTGTCTGCTTTGCTCGTTCATTTGAGTGCCCCGTAGTCCGTTTTCCCTGTTGCAGATACTTTTATCGTTGGGTGTGCCGGTGTTTGAATCGGTTACTCACTTATAAGTTGCTGTCTGAAAGTATTCAAGTTTGGCGAGTTGGTGTACGAATCAACGACGTAACCAAGATTTAATAGTTTCAGTGGCTTCATAGTATTGAGTACCCTGTACAAGGTTTGCCGTAAGAGGTGGAGGAATTTCACGAGGCGCCAAATTCTTGTAGATCCCGCTTGCACATTTGAATTGGTTTTGGAGTAATTTCGAAACAGTTCAAAGTTGTAGGAACTCCTTTTCTACAAATTCCGTCACGGAGTAATTTTCTTACAGATTTGTAGTGTTAAATTGATCCCAATCTCGTTGCCTTGAACTGGAGAAATTTCACTAGGGTTAATTAGATTGCTGTTGCCGTGTACCCAGTATATTCACTGTAAAATTGGATTTTTACGTGTTTATACTTTTGCCCCGTCAAGTAAAATTCAAAATCCTGTCCTGGTCAATTTTACCCAGCAAAGCTAGGCTGAATTCTATGTAAAGCAACTGCACTTTTAGAATCGCGTAGTTTGGTTGAATAAAAATTCCAGGAAACCTGATTAGATTAAGAGATCCTGTTTGAATATTTGGTACCCTAAAATCTGAAGTTGAATACATACAGATTGTTGATTCTGTGGCTGTCAACTGTCGACGAAACACAGGTGTACTACGCAAAGGAATTTGTCACTGTTTTATTCAAATTTCAATGTGTTTATGGAAAGAAAATTTTCTCAAATTGCACGTGTAGTTATAACCTGGAAAGTTTACCGATCACTGTCTCCAATCACAAACACTGTTTATCCGATAGCGAGGAAGTTTCATTCTTAGCGAAAGCAATTAATAATTATTTCGTTTGCTTATGATAAAAATTAGGTTCGACCGTCCAGCGGACATATTGTGTTCAGGGTAGCAGTCACACCTACCGTGTACCGAAACGAGTCGGCCCGCTGTACTTCAAGAGCGACATGCGGCCGACAAGAGAGTGGCGTATCAAGGATTAATTTTATTTTGCATTAATTAAAATTAGAAATATATTTATTTTCCGTTATAACATTAGAAATACAGTTATTTTCCTTTATATTATGTACGTACATTTAATTTGCATTTAATAAATTATTTTTCCAAGCACTCGTACTTGAATTCTGGGCAACTCAAGAGCTCGCCCAGGGTAAAAATTGTTGAGCGTTCGCGTCCCCTATAAGCAACCGGCGCGAAACGTTACACAGTTACTCCACCACCAAGACTTGGAAAAGAAGTAATTCATGAAACATCACTTAGAACTTCATACCAACAAGCCGGTCCCACTTCTTCTACACAGTTTTATGCAAATGCGACTCTTTCATGCTTATCGTCTGACACTTTACACAATAATGTAACAAGTAAGAAGATGAATTTTATAGTTTCACCTGAGCAAGTTGTTCCAATTCCCCACTGCCATAGGAAATTAACCCGAATGATAGGAGGCGAGGTAAAACTGCTATTCTAACATCATGGCTTTATAAAAGGGATCTAGAGGAGTCTTGTAATCCAAACTGTAGCAGAAAGCCTAAACTTGACTTGAACCGCGGAAACAAGAAAGCAAAAGAGAAAATTGTTAAACAATCGAAAGCAAAAAAGTCAAAAGCAAAGGAACCAATCAGAAAGGAAGATAGTAGTTCAAATGAAGAAGACAAAATAGAAGGCGTAGTCTGCATCTACTGCAATGATCAATATTGTAGTACCCCATCAGAAGATGGATGGATTAAGTGCCAGGAATGTGGAGGTTGGGCCCACGAGGCATGCACCGAGATAGAAAGTGAAGAATGTGAGGAGTTCTCGTGTGCATTCTGTGCGCGAAATTAGTTTCATTAGCATAAAAATAAAGATATTTCCTTTTGCTCATAGTTTAGTCTTCTTACTTTACTGCGGGTAAAAACTATCTCTAAATTTCGCACACAACATCCTGTTTTACCCGACTTGGTAACCAAAACAGGATACTTAGCAGTATTTTAAAAAATAGTATTTTTTCGCTTACGCATCAGTATCTGAATAAATTTCCACGTTGTATGAAAGCGTGGATGTCCTTAACTGTCAGGAAAAAAAAATAACCAGTATAATTTTGTTCGTTAAGAAGTTACAAATATTCTTGCACTAAGTATTCCGTTTTACCCAACTACTTACTACTCGCCTATGGAGCACATACGCGCGGTGATTCATCCAACTCTCATTACCTAGAGAGTTCTTCATCACATCCTGGAAGTGTAAAAAAGCACAGAACTGGGAAGGAAGGGAATACGGGAATGTTCTTATACGTATAAGATATACTTAATAATGTAATCTCATCAAAACACAGACAACAACTATGTAAGTTCTATCTTAAAAGGTTCAAATGCGCTATAAATAACTGCAAATATACTGTGATATTCGGATAAAATAATTTCACTTGAATTTAATAATCATCAGTATTTCTCAATACAATATTATTCACAAACAATTAACAAAATAAATAAGCTAATACAATAACAATTAAAGAAAAACGCTTCCTCCTACTGTCCAAATAATATTTGTCATACATCCGTACATGACTTCAAATTGGGTCAATTTTGTAGCATAGCGTATCGTGTTGTTATAACCGATAATTACATATTTCATTATTTCTTTGGTCGAATCTGATAGATGGCTTATTGTAAAATGTAGAATGGATTCTTTCACTCATGCCATTAGAATCTAATGGCATGAGTGAAAGAATCCATCACCCCCATCCAACACCCCTAAATCATCAATCTAATGATTAGATTGATGATTTAGGGGTGTAGTAATATGTACATTTATTTTATGTAGATTCAATAGTTCTTTAATTGATACGTTGTCAAGTTCTGAACCTCCGTCCATTGCTATTTGGGTAGGTGTGAGCAATTAGATGTTCTCTTACTTCTGTGCTGTTTTTAGAGGTTAAATAATAAGCTTGACAGAAACGTGAAAATGCTTCAATTATTGTTAAAAACGCGTTTCTTTCTATTTGAAATACATCCATATGTAGATATTCAAATGGTTGATTTGGTGTACCTACTGGTTGCGTTTAAAAGTTCTTTATGCGGATGTCTTACATGTTTTGCTTTCGACAGGTCATACCCGAATTGATGTAATTGGTAGCAGTATCTTCTAAATTTTCCCAATAATGTAAACGTTTAATTGCGCTACAGGCAGCTCGACTACCTTTGTGATTAGATTTGTCTTCGTGATAATTGGGTCTGATAACTTTTCGGTCTTCTTTGTTGATAACATTCATAACCCGTTCCGTGCATTTGAAAAATTGGGATTTTTGGTTCCTAAAATGCGTTGTTATAATTTCTCACGATATCTGATACATTTCTTCGGTGGGGAATATACGGTAATAGTTTCTAGATGGTGTACAATTTTCTTTGCTAGAAGCTAATATATTGATGGTCAAATTTCCGTCTCCAATATAAACAGTCGTTATCTTATTTTTTCTTTCTTTTCCTATTTTATTTTAAATTCTTCTTCATGAATAATTTTGAAGATTATTTGATGTGTTTCAGAATCGAGTGCTTCTTCACAAATAAGCATACTGCTGGTGGTTTCATTAATTTCACTTTCTTGAGGAGGCTGCCCTGGAAAGCATTTACCACCCTAATGTCCTCAGCATCCAAGAAGTACTATTTTATCTCGGTATATCTCATAGGGGATAACCGCGTAACAAGGCTATTCTATTTACAAGTTATTTCGCCAGAATACGCAAAGCTTACAGTAACACTTTCTTTTCCACTGCGTGGAAAGCATTTACCACCCTAATGTCCTCAGCATTCCAAGAATTACTTGGCCTGCCCGGTCTCTACTATGCTTTTTAATTTCTGCCAAGTATATTAAACCAAAGGAAGTTAATATTAGCAAATATTTATTTGATGAGCTTACATTTACTTCTGGTAAGTAAAAACCACAATCTAACATTTTGTTAAAAAACAAAACGAGAAAAGCAAGAAATTTAACAGCTTCAAATGGATAATCACTAATATTTCTCGGTACAATAGCATTCAGAAACAATTAACAAAATAAAGTCGTCTAAAACAATAACATAGACCGCGATTAAACAAAAACTCCTCCTCTTGGCGTGTAAATAAATTTTGTAACACACGTGAAAAGCGAAACCGTAAATGTTAAAGCTGTAACAAAAATTCTCCTGACAAATGTGCTCAAACGTGTAACTAGAATTATCGCTTATCTTCACAAACTAATAAAAATAAATAATAAGACAACTTTGTAAATTAATTTACAAGCATCATAAAAAGTCAAAATTTTAGATTGCCCAAAATATTTCTATCGTGAGTCAAACATTTATAATTTCGTCATTCTAACTTGATATTATTAGAGTTACACAGGAGAGAAGAGATTATAAATTCAGTGTAATACATAAAATTTAAAAATATTTACATTCTAGTGCCATACAAATTGAAAATAAGTTAAAGTTTCAGTTTTACAGCACAAAACATCTTTAAAACAATTAATTTAAAAACAAATTCTATGTCTTCAAGGGGCGGTATATCTCAATGTATCCCACAATTAAATATACCTCTTGATTCTCGTACAGTCCTTGCACATCCAACTTGAATCTGCCATTAGGGACGTATGGTGGAAATTTGGACGAATCCGGTATAAAATGGCATATATGCACACGTTTGTTCTATGTGAAAATAGAAAATGTAAAATTTATTTGAGAATCGTTTTTGAAGGTTTCAACTAGTTCAACCGTCCTGTATAAAATGCATATTTTACAACTTTTAACACTTACAGTTTGCTTGTTTTACGTTTCTAATATATTAAGTTGTAGACATTTACACACCTTTAACATGGAACACCCAGTGAAGTTGCCACATTTATAAAACTGATGGGAGCCGGCGATATCATTCTCTATTGCTGTGCAAAAGTTCATTTCGAAGCGCAGTGGAAATACGCGATATTCATTGCTTAGAAACTTATACGCTTGAAATACCACCTGGAAAATACTGTTCTTCAATTTCTGAATACAAAATTAAAACAGTTGAGAAACAAAGCAAGTTACCTCCAGTTTTTTACCCATGTTCCAGTTACAGGTGTATGTCAAATTAACAGTCGTGGTGGTTCGATTAAATTTAAAAACTTTCAAGTCAAGTTGTTTGACGTATTGTTTATTAAAACGAACCACTTCGCCCCATTCCAGCTTAACAATGTAGTCATTTTGGAAGAACTAAATTGAAAGTGTTTAATATTTCAATCAACATCCCGGTAGAGTACTTACTTTAAAATTATTACCAGTGAAGTTTGCAGTAAATACGCTTCCAGTAAATATAAAACAGCCAAACATCGGCAGCCAAAACGCTACCATTTTTATAGAATGTAGGTTTGAAACTAATGAAGCTCAGCATTGCTGTTCCTCAGTATTGTATAATGTGTTCCACTACAGTGAGTATCGCATTAGTTGCGTAATATCTCAAACAGCTGATATGAAGAACAATAGAAATGATGATTTTCCAAAACACTCATTAGTTTGTGAGCCCATTAGTCTAATGAGTTTATTTATGTTAATGACAGACCGTGACGCAACTCTTTCAGAAAAATGATAATAAGACGAGAAATCAAAAACACAAAACAGCTTAAATTATATGTATGTATTAGATACTTCAGATTTAATTTATTCCAACAGAATGTACATAAATACTAGCCATGTATCTACACTAGTTACAAACACAATAAAAGTAAAATTAAACAAAAGAAAAACCGCTTGAATATAATGTGGAGCCATGTGTTCTATTCAAATGGTGAACGCGTTCTAGAGAGTGCAACTCTATAACGCTATCATTATAATGAAATCACTCATAGATACCATAAATAAGCTAGAAAAAAATACAGAAGAAGTATCGCTAACGAAAGATATCAGACAAGGATCTATATGATTTTTCAGGTCATCATGCATCAAGCAAAGAAGAAGCAGTAAAATAGTGAAACCTTCTGAGTTAGTGTAAGTGATAGGTGAAAAGCAGAGTTAATGCGGCGTACTACATGTTAAAATTAGTGTAAAGAGACGTTGTTAGAACGTAAAGATCGCCGATAGGTAAACAAACAGCGGATGCGATCAGAGCTCACTGGCAGGGGCAGGCAGGTGGCATGCAACGGATAATGAAACACAGATTTACTGATCTGTCAATAAACATTGGCCAGTTGTACTCAGCGGGGGTCCTTCAGCTCCCTACCTCTAGATTAGAATTCCAACAGGATAAGGATGCTCATCTACTGGCTATCTACTGTGGCCGGAGCCATTCGTAATAATAGAGTAATTACTACAGTTATCTGTAGTTATCTCCCCGTGCACCAATCCTCCAGGTAGAACCAGGCAATTGGACTGCCTGACACTTTATTATTCACAGGAGTTGCGAGAGCACATCCCCCTCTGCCCCACATACAGTGGGAGAATTAAAACTTAGTTGGCCAATCCTCCGCGTAAAAATCAGCCGATGGCATCCGGGCATTGATGTACCATTCATAATAATAATAATAATAATAACTTACGAGACCACCTCTACCAGCTGACTACTGCCGAATGATTGCTAGATGAATAATGGTTAAACAAGCCACACACGTTATCTACTGATATAGCTAGTTATATTCACTACGCTAATTATGTAACCTTAGTAAACTTAGATATAATGCCTTTCACCTCGCTTCCTAGAATATTATGTAGCATAAGCAAAAATAAGAAGTTTAGATGCGCTTCTGCAAAATAGAATCTAGCTAGTTACGCTTTCGGCTTCTAGACATTAAGTATGGTAATCTATGTAACTACAATTATTGTTTATTAAAAATAATTTTTTTTAACTAAACTCTAATTCGATAAATTAAGTCGCTACTATTTCCAACAACTACTTACATAGCTAATACCCACATATAATAACAAGTACGCAACCATTCAGGAATAAATTTATCGAATTCTGGTGTATTTAAAAAAATTATTTTTAATAATCAATAACCGGAGTTACAAGAAATAAAATACAGAGATCTTAATGTAAAGGAGCCGAAAGTGTAACTAACTTTAATCTATTATTCGAAAGCGCATCTGCGTTTCTTATCTTTGCTTATCCTACGTTATATTCTAGCAAGCGAGCTGAAAGGCATTTTGTCTACTTAGTTAAGGGTACATCATTCCTCCCTTCTTAATAATGGAAAATACAGGTAAAATCACATTTTTCACTTATTTTTATGGAACAGTTTCCGTTGGTTCTAAATTTTGTGATTTGTTACGCTTACATACATTTGGCATTAAATCATATCTATAGAAAACAATTACAATAACAACTATTAAAATTAATACGATAGTACGTACCAAATTATTTACATGCACGTAGGTATAATGATCGGTATGTTTAAAATCATTCGGCAAATCTATTAATTTTCTTTAAGCTGTTGTACATCATCTAAGTAAATATTTTTAAGTACAATTTAGGAAACTTGACAACATTGTTTACTGATTGACTGTAATTGATCGTTGGTAATTGAATTCTTTTAAATATAGAATTTGATATTGGTTTGTCTTTAGTAGTTTATTGTAGATTTGTATTTCACAATTAGCACGCCATAATCTACATTCTGAATTTTATTATTTTCTAATACAAACATTTAAAACTGATATTAACTGCGATTCACATTAAGAATTTTCAAAATTCATTTATTCTTGGATTTTGCATATAAAGTTATTTTTACGTAATTGTTTAAAACGTACATCAGTAGTAATGTAGTTAGATTCCGAAAGTAACAACAGTTTATGCTGTGGTAAAATGGCTTGATATTTATTTTCGTAGATCTGCAATGGCAATGGATATTTTTCATTCATAATCGTACTTCGCTGTAACTGTTAATGGAATTTCGATTATAAATACATACTAATCTGGTATTTATTTGATATGCTTTTACGGTTATTACTTCTTCAATTAATGGTAAATTTTCTTTTGTTGGCTCAGCAGGTAGTTGCAGATCATTCAGTTTAGCTTTCACAAATTTTAGGTTTTCTTCTAAATCTTTAGCATCCATAATTGATGAATAAAAAGCTTCTATTTTGAGAAAGTAATTTCTTCTAAAGTATTCGTAATATATGTAAAATGATATTAATTTGATTTGGTGGTTATTGATGGAATCTTCATAATATTGGTTGCTTAGTTGGATGGTAAAAGGCTGTTTTATGGCTGCATGTCCGGACATTCCTTCAAATGGGGTAAATTTTGTAGCATAGTGTATCGTGATGATATAACCGATAATCACATATTTCATTATTTCTTTGGACGAATCTGTTGGATGGCTTATTTTTAAAATTCTAAAATTTTCTATTAGTATAGAATGGATTCTTTCGTTCATGTCATTAGATTGATGATTTAGTGGTGTAGTAATATGTACATTTATTTTATGTAGATTCAATAGTTCTCTAATTGATTCGTTATCTAGTTCTGAACCTCCGCCCATTGTTATTTGGGTCAATCCTACTTCTGTGCTGCTTTTAGACGTTAAATAATAAGTATGACAGAAACGCGAAAATGCTTCAATTATTATTAAAAACGCGTTTCGTTCTATTTGAAATACATTGATATGTAGATGTTCAAATGGTAGATTTGGTGTACTGGTTATGTTTAAAGGTTCTTTATGCAGATATCTTCGATGATTTGCTTTCCACAGATTATACATGAATTGATGTAATTGCTAACAGTATATCTTCTAAATTTTCCCAATAATATAAACGTTTTATTGCGCTACAGGTAACTTGAATACATCTGTGATTGGTTTTACCTTCGTGATAATTAGCTATAATTTCTTTTTGGCCTTCTTTGTTAATAACATGGATAAGTCGTTTGGTACATTAAAAACATTGGGGTTTTTAGATTCTAAAATGCGTTGTTATAATTTCGCAGGTTATCTGTTACATTTTTTCGGTAGGGAATATACAGTAATAGTTTCTAGAGGGTGTGCAATTTTCTTTGCTAGAAGCTAATATATTGATGTTCACATTACCGTCTCCAATGTAAACAGTTGTTATTTTGTTAATTGTTTGCTGCCTTACTTCGTTGAAATTCAT